>CM032229.1:184077500-184097500 GCA_019009955.1 Riptortus pedestris | reverse complement strand
CGAACTGTAAAGACTAATGTATTGTTCCTTTCTTTTCAGGATAGAATCCTGTTCTGCAGAGTACTGAGTTTTGCATCTAAAGTAAGTAATAAGAAACTAACTCAATTAAGTAATAAGAGGTTAACTCAATTAAGTAATAAGTAACTAACTCAATCAAGTAATAAGCAAGTAACTCAATTAAGTAATAAGCAACTGACTGAATTAAGTAATAAGCAGTTAACTGAATTAAGTTATAATTTACTAACTCAATCAAGTAATAAGCAAGTAACTCAATCAAGTAATAAGCAAGTAACTCAATTAAGTAATAAGCAACTGACTGAATTAAGTAATAACTAACTAACTCAATCAAATAATAAGCAAGTAACTCAATTAAGTTGTAGCGGCGAGGTTCTCGCGAATGAATAACCTTGACAGCGAGTCATAATTTCCATATGTTCGCGAGTATCTCGCTGCTATACGTTGCTATAGAGAAGTCCCTATAACTTAGTGAGGTTAAACTTAGTGAGTCTCCTATCAGCATTCGAATAGTGAACCACGTTTTAGGTTATAGTGCGTGTTTATAAACTGGGAAATACCGGAGTCCGAAGTGCGGCCGTGAATGGACCTTTTTGGTTAATAACTTTTTCATATTTTATTTTATTGTTTTAATATATGTGATATAGTTAAATCTGGCCTTGACTTCTTCTTTACGACTCGCATCGCCCCTCCACAAAGTAATAAGCAACTAGCTCAATTAAGTAATAAGCAACTGACTGAATTAAGTAATAAGTAACTAACTCAATCAAGTAATAAGCAAGTAACTCAATTAAGTAATAAGCAACTGACTGAATTAAGTAATAAGCAGTTAACTGAATTAAGTTATAATTTACTAACTCAATCAAGTAATAAGCAACTAGCTCAATTAAGTAATAAGCAACTGACTGAATTAAGTAATAAGCAGTTAACTGAATTAAGTTATAATTTACTAACTCAATCAAGTAATAAGCAACTAGCTCAATTAAGTAATAAGCAACTGACTGAATTAAGTAATAAGCAGTTAACTGAATTAAGTTATAATTTACTAACTCAATCAAGTAATAAGCAACTAGCTCAATTAATTAATAAGCAATTAACTCAATTAAGTAATAAGTAATTAACTCAATCAAGCAATAAGCTAGTAACTCAATTAAGTAATAAGCAACTAGCTCAATTAAGTAATAATTAACTAACTCAAATGAGTGATAAGTAACTATGAAGTATTTTCTTTACTATTGTAAGAAGGGTTAACAACAGGTTTGCCACTATTTTAGCCAGGGTGTGATTAAGGGATTAATTTAAAGAGTCCGCATCTAAATTTTCCATTGCTTTACAGGTGATTTGAACCAACGCCACGCCACTATGTTTACCAAGTGAATTACGGCCAACGATTTAACACATATGACTAACTTCTTGAACCACTATTCCCCTATATATGAAATATTCTTCTATTTAAATCGTGTGGCCCATTCCCATTATATATATATGCATACATATTTATTTAATTCTGCCTACCCCTTGGTGTTGCAACCATTTGGCTCTATCCGCCGAAATGCATGAGATGCTTGATCTCTTAAAATAAAAAGTCCGTCACGCAAGTGTTGCGTAAACTAAGCAGATTTCCCATGTACTAGTATAACATACGTTTGATCACATCTCACCACATATTCTCTATTTATATGTAAAAAAAGGCGGGGGGGGGGGAGCTACTGAAGCCTGAAAACAAGAAAGTACGAATTATTCGTTAAATACTTGAGTTAAGAATAGTTATTTATTATACAAGTGACGAAAGTAGATCATTTTACAACTTGAGTGAAACGTTTACCCACACGAGCGAAGTGTAATATTAAATTTGTTCTGCAATCGTGTAATACATGATCAGATCTAACCAGAATATGAACAAAATTAGGATGTTGTGAAGATTATGGTATGTTGTTGGTAGGTTATAAGCATGGTTGTGAAAGGTTATAAGCATAGTTATAAAACAACTAGTGATGATTGTGAAGTAGTGCAGTTATAAACAAGTGCAGGTTATAAACAAGGAATGTTGATTATTATTATTATTGATTATTTCCACCAATAATTTATTCACATTTCAATTTATTTTGTTAAAATAAATTCTTACAATGTTAAGAAACATTTAAAAGCATTTAATTTCCAACTTCAAATTATTTTTTAATTTATACTTATTACTAATTAAGAAGGCAATTCACTTTCTTCACTTGTGAAGAAAGTGATTACTTTCTTCACTCTATTGCAAAATGTTTCACTTTCTTCACTCATTTCAGTTTAGTAATGTTACCATTATTCAACGATTACAGAAAAACAATTGTAGACTATCAATTGTTTAACAAGATTGTTTCCATAATATTTTACATTCCAATTCTTAATAACGGAGATATTTTTTAATTTTGGAATCTAACCTTCTCTAAGCCTCCATTATTCCTTGCTCGATTCCAGCCATTAACGACTATGAGCTTAATAATTGTACGAAACTGCTAAATACGAGGGTGAATCACATGAAAACCTTAAAAGTTTAACCTGAACTTTACAGCACTTTTTAAGGTTTTCATTTGATTCACCTAAGTATCAAGTATGGTATAGATAGGGTAAACATTTTAGAAACAAGAACCTAAAATCGTTATTATAAAGTTCTCTTCTAATAATATTTGGTATTGAGGTTTAGAGTAAAGCTGTTCATGATATAACAGCTTATTGTTTATGTTACACGAGTAGGAGTAGAGGTTTAGAGTAAAGCTGTTCATGATATAACAGCTTATTGTTTATGTTACACGAGTAGGAGTAGAGGTTTAGAGTAAAGCTGTTCATGATATAACAGCTTATTGTTTATGTTACACGAGTAGGAGTAGAGGTTTAGAGTAAAGCTGTTCATGATATAACAGCTTATTGTTTATGTTACACGAGTAGGAGTAGAGGTTTAGAGTAAAGCTGTTCATGATATAACAGCTTATTGTTTATGTTACACGAGTAGGAGTAGAGGTTAGAGTAAAGCTGTTCATGATACAACAGCTTATTGTTTATGTTACACGAGTAGGAGTAGAGGTTTAGAGTAAAGCTGTTCATGATATAACAGCTTATTGTTTATGTTACACGAGTAGGAGTAGAGGTTTAGAGTAAAGCTGTTCATGATCAAACAGCTTATTGTATATGTTACACGAGTCGAAGTAGAGGTTTAGAGTAAAGCTGTTCATGATACAACAGCTTATTGTTTATGTTACACGAGTAGGAGTAGAGGTTTAGAGTAAAGCTGTTCATGATACAACAGCTTATTGTTTATGTTACACGAGTAGGAGTAGAGGTTTAGAGTAAAGCTGTTCATGATATAACAGCTTATTGTTTATGTTACACGAGTAGGAGTAGAGGTTTAGAGTAAAGCTGTTCATGATATAACAGCTTATTGTTTATGTTACACGAGTAGGAGTAGAGGTTTAGAGTAAAGCTGTCCATGATACAACAGCTTATTGTTTATGTTACACGAGTAGGAGTAGAGGTTTAGAGTAAAGCTGTTCATGATATAACAGCTTATTGTTTATGTTACACGAGTAGAAGTAGAGGTTTAGAGTAAAGCTGTTCATGATATAACAGCTTATTGTTTATGTTACACGAGTAGGAGTAGAGGTTAGAGTAAAGCTGTTCATGATACAACAGCTTATTGTTTATGTTACACGAGTAGGAGTAGAGGTTTAGAGTAAAGCTGTTCATGATATAACAGCTTATTGTTTATGTTACACGAGTAGGAGTAGAGGTTTAGAGTAAAGCTGTAAATGATAAAACAGATAATTGTTTATGTTACACGAGTAGGAGTAGAGGTTTAGAGTAAAGCTGTTCATGATACAACAGCTTATTGTTTATGTTACACGAGTAGGAGTAGAGGTTTAGAGTAAAGCTGTTCTTGATATAACAGCTTATTGTTTATGTTACACGAGTAGGAGTAGAGGTTTAGAGTAAAGCTGTCCATGATACAACAGCTTATTGTTTATGTTACACGAGTAGGAGTAGAGGTTTACTGGAGGGCGAAAACTAAAAATTCTTATTATCTTCGTTAATATTCATGATAGAAAAAGAATGAATAACAACAATTATAGATAATTTAGTTTTCAATAGGATTGGTACTTACAATTTTTTGACCCGAATTATAATAACGAAGTTATTTCAGATTTTCAAATTTCCCTCCTTCTCAGTCCGATTTTAGCAGATTTCCTTTAAGAGAAATCAGCTATTGAGGTCTTACTCATGATGCGATTTTCGACATTTTTCTTCAAATGTCCATCGATCCTACCTAGGAGATGACGAACATGAGGTCCGATCAAAACTGTATATATAATAGTCTGTTACCGCTCTAGTGGTCGCAATTATTGTTTAATCGTTACGAAACTCGATATTTAGTCGTTTTATTTAAAAAGAAAGAAAGATCAAGCTGAAATCGGACCAGTGAGAGAGGGGGTGTAGAGGGGAGTATTTTCGACAATTCGAAATATCTCCGTTACTATACGTCGGATCGAGAAAATTGTATAGATTCAATTGTAAATTAAATGTACTATAATTATTGTTAAATGCATTTATTCTCTATCTTGAATATTAACCGAGATATTTGTATTTTTCAGTTTTCAGCCTTTAACAAACCCCCACTTCTACTCATGTTACATAAACAATACTCTATTATATAATAAACCACATTATTCCAAGCTTAAATATCAAATATTGTATTCAAGAAACTTTTATTATACGAGATACATGCAAATGTGTTCTGGTGACCCCCTTCACCGTCTTAAAGTCTTGTATTACTAAAATTTGATTGATTGAGATAACAATTATTCTGACTCATTAATAATTACAGTACTAGATATAGTAAACAGTTCTCAATAAAATTAATATGTTATATTCTGATATATTTCAGTAATGGTTTTTCTTTCCGGTGTCAGGCTGGCAGATCTGTTTGTTTACATTCCATACGCTTCCTGTTGGCAGTTTATTGAAATTGACTTGAACTTTCTTATTTCCGTTTGTATTTATTCACTTAATATTCATGGTGGTATTGTGTTAACAGTATGTAGATTTATTTATTAACAAACGTCACGAAGGAAATCTGCTTAGTTTACGCAGCCTCTGCGTGACGGACTTTTAGCCATTAACGTACCTGATCTTTGATTTGGCGTGAAACGCTTGTATTGGGTTGTGACATATGAAATGACCATTTGTAGAATCAGGAAAAAATGAAAAATTGAGATCGAATCTGAAATATTATTCATTCAAAGTATTTACCATCATTTTCAATACACTTCTGCCAATGACTTACCAAGTTTTCTATCCCACTTTTGAAAAAGTTTGTGTCACGTGTTGAAAGAAATTCAGAAAATGCATTTTTAATGTCTAAATCATCTGTAAAAAATTTTCCTCGCAAAAAGTTGTCCAAACTCCGAAAAAAGTGGAAGTCTGTAGGAGATAGATCAGGGGAATATGGGGGGTGTGGTAGGACTTCATAGCCCAACTCCTTTAATTTGTTCACTGCCTGTATTGAAACATGTGGTCGGTGGTTCTTTGACGAGCAAGCAAAGAAACACACGTATCTTGGCGTTTTAACTGCTGACGTTCGTTGAGCTCGTGCGGGACCCAGGAATCGAGCTTTTTCACCTTTCCAATCGTTTTTAAATGCCTGGAGACCGTCATATGACTTGTGCCTAGCTCTGACGCAAGTTTTCTGACTGTTTTATGAGGGTCTTCTTCAACAGCTTTTTTAAGAACTTCTTCCTCCACTGATGAGTGAGGTCGTCCACGGGGCTGATTTTCTAAAGTCGTATCTCCTGAAGAAAATTTTGAAAGCCAAGTTCTTTCATTAGCACTTCCTTCGCCAAACGCATGATTAATATTCCTTGCTGACTGGGCCACGGAAAGTTCAAGTTTATACCCGTAAAAGAAAATTATCCGGGAATCGCGTGTTTCCATGTTCCCGATTGATATTAAACTAAAATATGTAAGCCTACTTGGGACAAAAACAAACATCGCTTGCGACTAGAGGATTAACAAATGTTTATTATAGATGGTAAATATTTTGCTTGGAATCAACACACAACGTTTTAATCCTTTATAAAGATTAGGGTTTAAAACATCGGACACTTCATGTGTTACAACCCAATATATTCGTCATCTCCCGGTAGGATCTATGATCATTTGAAGACGTTTTTCGTAAATAGCGTCATGAGTACGACCTCAACAGCTGATTTCCCTTAAGGAAAACCTGTCAAATCAGCATCGCCTATCCTACATATGTATATGGTTGAGTGCGTATGTAAGTGCAAGTGTTGCATAGCCATGCATTATGCAATTCTCATCCTATTCACACTCAAATGAATATTAACCTCTGCTTAATCATCCCTACTCTGATGCTCCACTTGATAATCATTGTAATCATGAATCTGATCTAATGAACAGAGCACATTCTTGTCCATTGTAACATGCAACAGGTGGCGCTTCACAATAAACCTTATTATGAAAGGGCGCTATTCTATTAGCGGATAAGATTCGGCCCTAAGGCATCGCAAGCTCGAAAGCCATAAGTTTGGGCAATGAAAGAGTCCAAGTGCCTCTAAAAGTAGCGAAGAGGTAATTTACAATAAAATTACTCCGTGTGCAATCTAGGAGAAAAAAGTATTAATCTGTGGCAACAGCGATGGGATCAAACAGATAAAGGATTACTTCTAAAAATATATATACCTGTTTTAAAAAGTCCGTCGCGCAGGGGCTGCGTAAACTAAGCAGATTTCCCATGTGAAGTTATACAATAGAGAAAATTCACGAGAACTTATCTTATTACAAATTTAATTGTTTACAAATGTTGTTGAATACGTCTTTTCTCTATCATGAATATTAACCGAGAACTATGGTTCATGACATATCAACAATAACCTGTTATATCGAGAAGCAAATTATTCTAAGCGTAAATACAAACATATAATTTTAAGAAAAAAATACAAATAAGTGTCCAAGTGAATATTTATAAATAATACATGAATACTTTTAGCAGATTTCCCTTAAGGGAAATCAGCTATTGAGGTCGTACTCATGACGCGATTTTCGAAAATTTTCTTCAAATGTCCATCGATCCTACCCAGGAGATGACGAAAATGAGGTCCGTTCAAAATTATATATATATATCTATATATATATATATATCTATATATATATATATTTGTCTGTTAACGCTCTAGCGGTCGCAATTTTTGTTTGATCGTTACGAAACTCGATATTTAACCGTTTTATGTAAAAAGACAGATCAAGTTCGTTAATGGCTGAAATCGAACCAGTGGGAGGGGGGGTTTAGAGGGGAGGATTTTCGAAAATTCGAAATATCTCCGTTACTATACGTCGGATCAAAAGATTGTATAGAACCAATCTTATTGCAAATTCAATTTACTATAAATAATGTTCTATACATTAATTCTCTATCTTGAATATTAACCGAGATATTTGCATTTGTATTCTGCGTGTCACCAATAGGCTATGTTCGGAGTTTCCGACGAGAGCTCTGGCGGCCGTTTCCATAACTATCGTCCCTCGTGGATAGGTTTAGAGGTTAGGTTAACTGTTTTTTGGGCTAGAAACTACTGGGTTATTTCGCCCTAAATAATGTTTTTTAGGTTTAGAGGTTTCTTACTACTACAGTTGTTATTAGGCAGATTTCTCTATTGTAAAATTTCACGTGGGAAATCTGCTTAGTTTACGCAGCCCCTGCGTGACGGACTTTTTTTTTACAGATTGAAATTGCATGCTTAACGGCAATGTATACATAATTTAAATAAAGTCAAAAGAAATAAACAATAAAAAATTAATATTTACAGAAAATATGTATAAAAATTGCACAGATAAAAATTAATATCTAAAAATATATATAAAACGTTGACCTGAAAGCGCTCTGTCTCATAAAATAAATAACTGTGAAGGAACCAGGACTTTGTTTTCTTACTTGAGTTCTTCAAGAGTTTAAAAATATAAAAGTCCGTCACGCAGGGGCTGCGTAAACTAAGCAGATTTCCCACGTGAAGTAATACAATAGAGAAATCCGCCTAATAACAGCTGTAGTAGGAAGGGATCTCTAAACCTATTCACGAGGGACAAATAGTTCTGGAAACGGCCACCAGAGCTCTCGGCGGAGAGTCCGGAACATGGTGGGGTCGACCACGAACACAATACAAATGCAAATTTCTCGGTGAATATTCAAGATACAGAATAAATGTATAGACCAATATTTATAGTAAATGTAATGTACAAGAAGATTGACTCTATACAATTTTTCGATTTTCTTCAAATGTCCATCGATCCTACCCAGGAGATGACGAAAATGAGGTCCGTTCAAAATTATATATATATATATCTATATATATATATATATATATATATATATATATATATATATATATATATATATATATATATATATATTTGTCTGTTAACGCTCTAGCGGTCGCAATTTTTGTTTGATCGTTACCAAACTTCATATTTAAGCGTTTTACGTAACAAGAGAGATCAAGTTCGTTAATGGCTGAAATCGGACCAGTGGGAGGGGGGTTTAGAGGGGGGGATTTTCGAAAATTCAAAATATCTCCGTTATTATGCGTCGGATCGAAAAATTGTATAGAATCAATCTTATTGTAAATTACATTTACTATAAATATTGTTATACATTTATTCTGTATCTTGAATATTAACCGAGATATTTGCATTTGTATTGTGTGTATGGTCGACGGAACCCCGCCATGTTCCGGACTCTCCGCCGAGAGCTCTGGTGGCCGTTTCCAGAACTATTCGTCCCTCGTGAATAGGTTTAGAGATCCCTTCCTACTACAGCTGTTATTAGGCGGATTTCTCTATTGTAAAACTTCACGTGGGAAATCTGCTTAGTTTACGCAGCCCCTGCGTGACGGACTATATATATATATATATATATATATATATATATATATATATATATATATATATATGTATATATAATTTTGAACGGACCTCATTTTCGTCATCTCCTGCCTCAATAGCTGATTTCCCTCAAGGGAAATCTGCTAAATGAGGTCCGTTCAAAACTGTATATATATATTTTTGTCTGTTACCGCTCTAGCGGTCGCAATTATTATTTAATCGTTACATACACTATAATTAGCGGTTTGATGTAGCAAGGTTGATGGTTTTCGGCTGAAATCGGGCCAGGGGTAGGATTTTCCAAAATTCGAAATACCTCCGTTACTATATGTGAGATCGAAAAATTATATAGAACAAATCTTAGTGAAAATTAAATGTTTTATAATTATTGTTATATTCATTCAAAACTGTATATATATATATATATATATATATATATATATATATATATATATATATATATATATATATATCTTTGTCTGTTAACGCTCTCGCGGTGGCTATTTTTGTGTAATGGTTAACAAAATTAATATTTAGTGGTTTTACGTAACAAGAGAGATCAAGTTTGTTATTGGCTGAAATCGGACCAGTGGGAGGGGGGTTTAGAGGGGGGGAAATATACAGTTTGTCTGTTACCGCTCTAGCAGTCGCAATTTTTGTTTGATCGTTACCAAACTCGATATTTGGCCTTTCTATGTAAAAAGAAAGATCAAGTTCGTTAACGGCTGAAATCGGACCAGTGGGAGGAGGGGTTTAAAGGGGAGGATTTTCGAAAATTCGAAATATCTCCGTTACTATACGTCAGATCGAAAAATTGTACAGAATCAATCTTATTGCAAATTAAATTTACTATAAATATTGTCTTATACATTTATTCTCTATCTTGAATATTAACCGTGATATTTGTATTTTTATTATATCTGAGAGGGTAACGGATGAGAGTGATTTTCCCGCCAAAAGGTAGTTCGGCCGTTTCCTTGACTGCTCGGCTCTCGTGAAATTTCTCTATTGTAAAACTTCACGTAGGAAATCTTGCGTAATTTACGCAGCCCCTGCGTGACGGACTTTTCATGTTTGCAGTCTTCAGGTTAATCTCCATTTTTACTTAAAACTATGAAATATATGGTGAGATGAGATCAACAGCGGGCAATAGCTGTACGTCGGAAATCTGCTTAGTTAACGCAGCTCCTGCATGACGGACTATTTTTATTGGGATTTATTGAAGATCTGGCAAGTGCACAGTTACGCGGTAACTGCCTAACGTACTTTTTCCGTGTATATTTTGTATCCGTCTTCGTAAGATGTGTTATATCACGGAAGGAATGGAAAATGACGAGGAAGTGTTACGTTTTTAAGGTTAAACGATCCAATATC
The DNA here is from genome assembly GCA_019009955.1 of Riptortus pedestris. NCBI lineage: Eukaryota > Metazoa > Arthropoda > Insecta > Hemiptera > Alydidae > Riptortus > Riptortus pedestris. The sequence goes on along the minus strand of CM032229.1, from coordinate 184,087,183 downwards.
AGAAATATACGAGGAAGACCTTGTGACCATTACTAAATATTTCAATGGAGAAGGAGCAAGAAGCGGCCCATAAGAAGATGTGACTATTGAAGACTTGTCGAGAACTGCATAAAAAGCACCGAGTACCATCTCTCCGCTTCCTCTTCAATGCCTGTAGCAAATGGCCGAGAGAGAGAGAGAGAGAGAGAGAGAGAGAGAGAGAGAGAGAGAGAGAGAGAAAGAAAAAAAAAAATCAGTTTATACAAAAATCCACCGTGAAATCTGAGACATCAGCATTCCTACAGGATGCGGAAATCTTGATTTTTGCTCTGCGTGCAGCGAGACTGTTTTAGCAGATTTCCTCTAAGGGTTATTACTCATGGCGCGACTTTCGAAATTTTTATTCAAATGTCCATCGATCCTACCCAGGATATGACGAAAATGATGTCCGTTCCAAACTGTGTGTATATATATATATATATATATATATATATATATATATATATAAAATTGTAACCTCTGTCTGTACATTGATTTTTTTCGCGAAATTTCACGATAACTTTTCGTTTCACATGTCATAGACACCATAACTGCTGTTTGTTTCTTTGAGGTCTGTTTGTTAGTTACCTTTTCACGCATAATCTGCAGAACCGAATTTTATGAAACTTGGTATGTATATTACTACTAACCCAACTTAGAATTTAGGCTATATTAATATCCTCTGAGACAAACAGGAGTGGGGGTTATAAGAAAGGGCTGAGATTAAAAATAGCGATATTTCTTTCCTATTGATTTTTCGGCAAATATGAACATATCAAGAGTTGTTTATTTTATTTAGAGTAACTTTTTTTATATACACTTCTTTCGTATACCGAATTATAAAAGAGTTATACGCTAAAAACTACTCAACAAGTTTATTTGGCACAAAAGACTCAACCGAGCTAAGCCAAACTCGGTATGTGAATTAGTGCTGATGCCTTCCTTATAATAAGCCATACTAACATTTCTAGGGACGGGCAGGAGTGTGGGTTATAAGGGAGGCCTGAAATTAAAAATAGCGATATTTCGTTTCCTATAGGTTTTTCAGCAAATATGCACATGACAAAAGTTGTTTATTTTGTTATTTAGAGTAACTTTTGTAATATGCACTTTTGCCGTATACGGAATCATAAATGAGTTATCCGCTATAAACTAAAGCGGGAGTCCAGAATTTTATTTGGCACTAAAGACTCAACCGAATTAAACCAAACTCGGCATGTGAATTACTACTAACGCCTTCATTATAATAAGCTATTCTAACATTTCTAAAATTACCAGACTCGCTTCGCTCGTGTGGGTAAACGTTTCACTCGAGTTGTAAAATGATCTACTTTCGTCACTTGTATAATAATTGTTGTTTATTATGGTGGCGAGTGTGAAAATTCACGAGAGTTGTAAATTCTACTTTCGTCACGAGTGTAATATTAAATTTTTTCTGTAATCGTGTAATACATGATCAGATCTAACCAGAATATGAACAAAATTAGGATGTTGTGAAGATTATGGTATGTTGTTGGTAGGTTATAAGCATGGTTGTGAAAGGTTATAAGCATAGTTATAAAACAACTAGTGATGATTGTGAAGTAGTGCAGTTATAAACAAGTGCAGATTATAAACAAGGAAGGTAATTATTATTATATTTAAATTTTAAAATATATTGATTATTTCCACCAATAATTCATTCACATTTCAATTTATTTTGTTAAAATAAATTCTTACAATGTTAAGAAACATTTAAATGCATTTAATTTCCAACTTCCAATTATTTTTTAATTTATACTTATTACTAATTAAGAAGGCAATTCACTTTCTTCACTCTATTGCAAAATGTTTCACTTTCTTCACTCATTTCAGTTTAGTAATGTTACCATTATTCAACGATTACAGAAAAATAACTAATACATCACTGTAGTTCCTTTGTTTACATTAGGAGTACCCTCTAGAACCCCTAGTCTGCCCCCTGAAGAAGAGAAAATAAATACTCTTGAAATATTGGAATGAACTAAATTTTTTCACCAAAACTCCAAAAAACAACAACACCATATATATATATATATATATATTTATATATAAAATTGTAACCTCTGTCTGTACATTGATCCGCTTTAGTTTATAGTGTATATCTCGTTTATACATAGTTAAAAGACAAAAATGAATATCACAAAAGTTACTTTAAATAACAAAATAAACAAATATAATATATATATATATATATATATATATATATATATATAATTGTAACCTCAGTCTGTACATTGCTTTTTTTCACGAAATTTCACGATAACTTTTCGTTTCACATGTCATAGACACCATAACTGCATTTTGTTTCTTTCGTGTATGTTTGTTTGTTACCTTTTCACGCATAAACGGCTGAACCGAATTTTTCGAAACTTGGTATGTATATTACTACTAGCCCAACTTAGACTTTAGGCTATATTAATAATTAATTTCTCTAAGACAGGAGTTGGGGTTATAAGGGAGGCCTGAAATTAAAAATAGCGATATTTCGTTTCCTATTGCATTTTCAGGAAATATACCCATAACAAAAGCTGTTTATTTTGTAATTTGGAGTAACGTTTGTTACATGCACGATTGCCGTATACGGAAGTATAAATGAGTTATACGCTAAAAACTATAGCGGGAATCAACAAGGTATTAGGCACAAAAGACCCAACCGAAATAAATAAAACTCGGTATGTGTATTAGCACTAATGCCTTCCTTATAATAAGTGATACCAACATTTCTAGGGACGGGCAGGAGTGGGGGTTGTAGGGGAAGCCAGAAATTAAAAATAGCGATATTTCGTTTCCTATTGGTTTTTCGGCAAATATGAACATAACAAAAGTTGTTTATTTTGTTATTTAGAGTATTATTTGTTATATACACTTTTTTCGTATACCGAATTATAAACGAGATATACGCTAAAACCTATAGCGGAAGTGAACCATTTTATTTGGGACAAAAGACCCAACCGAAATAAATAAAACTCGGTATGTTTATTAGCACAAATGCCTTCCTTATAATAAGCCATAACAACATTTCTAGGGACGGGCAGGAGTGGGGTTTGTAGGGGAAGCCAGAAATTAAAAATAGCGATATTTGGTTTCCTATTGGTTTTTTAGCAAATATGAACATAACAAAAATTGTTTATTTTGTTATTTTGAGAAATTTGCTCAACAATTCTTTTCAATATGAACTACCAGGTACCTCACCTGGAATAATTAATTCTAATTATAATATTTTGTCCTTAATAATTTAAATCTATGCATTATGCACAGGAAACGGGAAATATGACAATACGGAGGACAGTGAAGTCTTACATAAAAAATTAATTTTATTATTAACAAATGCACTGCAACGACGGGTATAAACCCTAAACACTGGGACGGGTAAATGTCAAAATATTGTGCATAGTAAAGCCTTGCCAAAAAAATACCTTCCAGTCTCAAATGAATTCCCGGGCGAAGCCGGGTATCTGAGCTAGTATATATATATATATATATATATATATATATATATATATATATATATATATATATATATAATTTTGGACGGACCTCATTTTCTTCAGATGGGTAGGATCGATGGACATTTGAAAACATTTTTCGAAAATCGCGTCATGAGTACAACCTTAAGGAAAATCTGCTAAAATAGCTAGTAAGGAAAAATAGAATTTATTAAAATCGATTTTTTAGAGTTTAACATTTTCTCACTGCAACTCTATACTATCTCATAGTAATGTGTATAACTGTGTTTTTTAATTATAAAATTGTAATTCACATATCTAATGGAGTCTCTCACGCAGTCTGTATTAATGCAATCCTCGAGTGCATATTAAGTAGGTTCCCTAGGGATGGTGCATTATCTCAGGGAGTGCATTGAATTCATTTGCAGCTCTCTCGTCATAAAAATGTCGCAAGCTTGGGGCACATTTGAACCGGTCTACTTACGACACTACATGTATAACACTCAAGTTTCCCCTTAGAGGAAATCTGCTAATGAGGTTGTACTCATGTTCGGAATTTCAGAATATTTCTTCAAATGTCCATCAATCCTACTTAGGAGGTGTCGAAAATGTGGTCCGTTCAAAATTTTATATATATACATATATAACCATTAACACTCTGGCGGTCGCTATTTTTTTCTGATCTATATTTAAACATTCTATGTAAAAATGGAGATCAAGTTCGTTAACGGATAAAATCAGAGCAGTAGGAGGGGGTTATTGAAAAATCGAAATATCTCCGTTAATATGCGTCGGATCGAAAAATGTATAGCGGCAATCTTATTGCAAATGTAATGTTCTATAAATGTTAACATGTAAGTATTATTAGCAGATTTCCCTTAAGGGAAATCAGCTATTGAGGTCGTACTCATGATGCGAGTTTCGAAAAACTTCTTCAAATGTCCATCGATCCTACCCAGATGACGAAAATGAGGTCCGTTCAAAATTATACATATACTAGCCAAGGTACCCGGCTTCGCTCGGGAAATCATTTAAGACGGAAATATTCTATTTTGTTTTTGGCAATGCTTCGACGTGTACAACTGCTCTTCCCGTCTGGGCTCATCTCTTTCCGTAGGATCCGTTGGGCGACTTATGGAAAATAAAATTTTAGATTTGAAGAATAAATGAAAATAAGTCTCTAATCATTCCATCTCCACTGTTTGACACACCGTGAATAATTGAAATCATAATCATGGATAGCATTTATTATTATTAAATATCATCTATAATGTCTATTCTGTCTATATCTGCATACAATCTAGCTAATATACCTGACGATGCCCGGGAAATCATAGTTCACTGACTAATGATGGTATTTTTATATTTTTATATAATATCGCTGAAAAACCAATGGGAATCACAATATCGCGAATTTTTATTTCAGGCTTCCCTTATAACCCTCACTCCCGTTCTAAACTGAAAATTTTAATATAGCTTATAATCATGGAAGAATTAATGCTAATCGACATACCGAGTTTTGTTAAGTTCGGTTCAATCGTTAGCGCCCAATAAAATAGTTGACTCCTGCTTTAGTTTATAGTGTATATCCCGTTTATACTTTGTTAAAAGACAAAACGAATATCACAAAAGTTACTCTAAATAACAAAATAAACAACTTTTGTTAGAACGAACGGTAAACGAATAGAAAACGAAATACCACTATTTTAAAATCAGGCCTCCCTTACAACCCCCATTCCTACCCCTCCCTAGAAATGTTAGTATGGCTTATTATAATGAAGGCTTTAGTGCTAATACCCATACCGAGTTTTATTTAGTTCGGTTGAGTCTTTTGTGTCAAATAAAATTGTTCACTTCCGCTATAGGTTTTCGCGTATATCTCGTTTATAGTTACGTATACGAAAAAAGTGTATATAACAAAAGTTACTCTAAATAACAAAATAAACAACTTTTTTTATGTTTATATTTGCCGAAAAAGCAATAGGAAACGAAATATCCCTATTTTTAATTTCAGGCTTCCCTTATAACCCCCACTCCTGTTCGTCTCAGAGAATATTAATATAGCCTAAAGTCTAAGTTGGGCTAGGAGTAATATACATACCAAGTTTCAAAAAATTCAGTTCAGCCGTTTATACGTGAAAAGGTAACAAACAAACAAACACACACGAAAGAAACAAAATGCAGATATGGTGTCTATGACATGTGAAACGAAAAGTTATTGTGAAAATTCGTGAAAAAAATCAATGTACAGACAGAGGTTACAGTTTTATATATATATATATATATATATATATATATATATACTAGCTCAGATACCCGGCTTCGCCCGGGAATTCATTTGAGGCTGGATGGCGATTGTATTTTTTTGGCAAGGCTTTACTTTGCACAATATTTTGACATTTACCCTTCCCAGTGTTTAGGGTTTATACCCGTCGTTGCTGTGGATTTGTTAATAATAAAATTAATTTTTTATGTAAGACTTCACTGTCCTCCATATTGTCATATTTCCCGTTTCCTGTGCATTATGCATAGACTTAAAATATTAAGGACAAAATATTATAATAATATATTATAATTAGAATTAATTATTCCAGATGAGGTACCTGGTAGTTCATATTGAAAAGAATTGTTGAGCAAATTTCTCTAAATAACAAAATAAACAACTTTTGCTATGTGCATATTTGCCGAAAATGCAATAGGAAACGAAATATCACTATTATTAATTTCAGGCCTTCCTTATAACCCCCACTCCTGCCCGTCCCTAGAAATGTTAGTATAGCTTATTATAATGAAGGCGTTAGTACTAATTCACATACCGAGTTTGGTTTAATTCGGTTGAGTCTTTAGTGCCAAATAAAATTGTGGACTCCCGCTATAGTTTATAGCGTATAACTCATTATGCTTCCGTATACGGCAAAAGTGCATATAACAAAAGTTACTCTAAATAACAAAATAAACAACTTTTGTTATGTGCATATGTGCTGAATAAGCAATAGGAAACGAAATATCGCTATTTTTAATTTCAGGCCTCTCTTATAATCCCCACTCCTGCCCGTCCCTAGCAATGTTGGTATGGCTTGTTATAATGAAAGCGTTAGTGCTAATACATATACCGAGTTTTATTTATTTCGGTTGGGTCTTTTGTCCCAAATGAAATTGTTCACTTCCGCTACAGGTTTTAGCGTATATCCCGTTTATAATTCGGTATACGAAAAAAGTGTATATAACAAAAGTTACTCTAAATAACAAAATAAACAATTTTTGTTATGTTCATATTTGCCGAAAAACCAATAGGAAACGAAATATCGCTATTTTTAATTTCAGGCTTCCCTTATAACCCCCACTCCTCCCTCCCTCCAAGCCTGGGGCTGCACCCCTCCCCTCCAAGCCAGGGGGCTGTACGCCTCCCCTCCAAGCCAGGGGCGGCACCACTCCTCTCCAAGCTGGGTGTCAGCAACACTCCTCTCCAAGCCTGGGGGCTGTACCCCTACCCTCCAAGCCAGGGGCTGCACCCCTCCCCTCCCAGCCTGGGGGGTGCACCCCTCCCCTCCAAGCCTAGGGGCTGCACCCCTCACCTTCAAACCTGGGGCTGCACCCATCCCCTCAAAGCCTGGGGCTGCACCCCTCCCCTCCAAGCCTGGGGGTTGCACCCCTCCCATCCAAGCGGGGGGGGGGGGGCAGCACCACTCCTATCCAAGCCTGGGGGCTGCACCCTTCCCCGCCAAGCCAGGGGGTGCACCCCTCCCCTCCAGGCCTGGGGGCCGTTCCCGTCCCCCTCAAGCCCTAGGGCTGCACCCCTCCCCTCGAAGCCTGGGGACTGTTCACCTACCCTCCAAGCTAGGGGGCTGCACCCCTCCCCTCCAAACCTGGGGGCTGCACCCTCCCCTTCAAGCCTGGGGGCAGCATCCCTCCTCTCCAAGCTGGGGGGCAGCACCACTCCTCTCCAAGCCAGGGGTTGCACCCCTCCCCTTCAAGCCAGGGGGCTGCACCCCTCCCCTCCAAGCCTGGGGGGTGCACCCCTTCCCTCCAAGACTGGGGGGTGCACCCCTTCCCTCCAAGCCTGGGGGCTGCACCCCTCCCCTCCAAGCCTGGATGCTGTACCCGTCCCCTCCAAGCCTGGGGCTGCACCCCACCCCTCCAAGCCAGGGGCAGTAACCCTCCCCACCAAACCAGGGGCGGCACCACTCCTCTCCAAGCCAGGGGGCTGTACGCCTCCCCTCCAAGCCAGGGGCGGCACCACTCCTCTCCAAGACTTAGGGCTGCACCTCTCCCCTCTAAGTCTGGGGAATGTTCACCTCCCCTCAAAGCTAGGGGGCTGTACCCCTTCCCTCTAAGCCTAGGGAATGTTCACCTCCCCTCCAAGCTAGGGGGCTGCACCTCTCCCCTCCAAGCCTCGGGGCTGCACCCTCCCCTCCAAGCTGGGGGGCAGCACCACTCCTCTCCAAGCTGGGGGGCAGCACCACTCCTCTCCAAGCCTGGGGGCTGTACCCCTCCCCTCCTAGCCAGGGGTTGCACCCCTCCCCTCCAAGCCTGGGGGCTGCACCCCTACCCTCCAAGACTGGGGGGTGCACCCCTTCCCTCCAAGCCAGGGGCTGCACCCCTCCCCTCCAAGCCTAGGGGCTGCACCCCTCCCGTCCATTCATTAGCACTGCATCTCCCCCACTTCTTCACACAAAAAAAATCTTTCAATCATAATTTAATCTAACAATTTTCTTAAAATCTATTACAAATATATTATAGAAGGGATGATGCCGGATATAAGTAAAATAATCCAAGAAGATGTGAGATGAGTCCCATTGTTCTTCCTAGGATGCGTTTTCGTTTCCTCTTTTTCTATCTCACCGCCGTTGACGCCCCCAGGATGCGATTCCTTTTCCTCTTCTCCGAAGTTATCGTCGTTGCAGAGATCTGATTTACAAACATTACAAAATATAACTTCTACTCCTTTATTTGATGCCGCTTTTTGAACTATTTCGCAATCATTAGGTCCCCCAGAACAGGCTCTAAATGCAGTAACATAACCATTTTTTTCTGAAAAAAAAATTAAAAAAAATCAAAACGTGAGTACCAATCCCTTTGTCTTATTACCGCAATCCATGTCCCTCCGTCTTGTCTCTCTCCCTCCCCGCCGAGCTGCAAGTTGCCTATACCTCCATACATACCGCCGAGCTGCAACTTGCTAATTTATACCTCTATACATACCGCCGAGCTGCAAGTTGCCAATATATACCTCCATACATACCGCCGAGCTGCAAGTTGCCAATATATACCTCCATACATACCGCCGAGCTGCAAGTTGCCAATATATACCTCCATACATACCGCCGAGCTGCAAGTTGCCAATATATACCTCCATACATACCGCCGAGCTGCAAGTTGCCAATATATACCTCCATACATACCGCCGTGCTGCAAGTTGCCAATATATACCTCCATACATACCGCCGTGCTGCAAGTTGCCAATATATACCTCCATACATACCGCCGTGCTGCAAGTTGCCAATATATACCTCCATACATACCGCCGTGCTGCAAGTTGCCAATATATACCTCCATACATACCGCCGAGCTGCAAGTTGCCAATATATACCTCCATACATACCGCCGAGCTGCAAGTTGCCAATATATACCTCCATACATACCGCCGAGCTGCAAGTTGCCAATATATACCTCCATACATACCGCCGAGCTGCAAGTTGCCAATATATACCTCCATACATACCGCCAAGCTGCAAGTTGCCAATATATACCTCCATACATACCGCCAAGCTATAAGTTGCCAATATATACCTCCATACATACCGCCGAGCTGCAAGTTGCCAATATATACCTCCATACATACCGCCAAGCTGCAACTTGCCACTATATACCTCCAGACATCCCGCCGTGCTGCATGTGGCCAATATCTACCTCCATACATACCGCCGAGCTGCAAGTGGCCAATATATACCTCCATACATACCGCCGAGCTGCAAGTTGCCAATATATACCTCCATACATACCGCCGTGCTGCAAGTGGCCAATATATACCTCCAAACATACCGCCGAGCTGCAAGTGGCCAGTGTATACCTCCGTACATCCCGCCGAGCTGCAAGTGGCCAATATATACCTCCATACATACCGCCCAGCTGCAAGTTGCCAATATATACCTCCATACATACCGCCGAGCTGCAAGTTGCCAATATATACCTCCATAC
>CM032229.1:184037500-184072500 GCA_019009955.1 Riptortus pedestris | reverse complement strand
CTTAAGGGAAATCTGCTAAAACATAGATCTCTAGAGCATCAACAGACAAATATTAAATTATATATATATATATATATATATAGATGGCATCATCTATGTAGAATTGATGGCCATTTTTAGGAAATGTTTCTAAAATTGAGGCATGTTTAAATCCTCAGTAGTCTAATATCGTCATTTATTCAGAAAAATTAAATGTGACGGTGTTATTATTAGCAAAAATGTTTTCTGAGATATTTAAACATTTAAAGTGACAAATATCAGAAAATTCTTGGTGGGAATTTTAGTGTTAGCGATATTAATAACTTTATTTTTTTCCTCATTTATTTATAACCGGAGTATAAAGATAACTTGTATGAGTTGTGTTTCAAGTTCTGTTGCAATGCTCTAAATAAGGGAAATGTAACATGAAAAGGTGACGGAATCTGTAAATATTATTTAATGCCCAATAAAGATAAGGGAATGAGGCTAAGGCAATATGTGAGCTCCACATTCGAGTAAAATGGTTCACTATTATTTGGCAAGAGATGTAATTGTGTCTGCATTATCACAGCGAAAAAGGAATTCATATAGACATTCTTCAGCAGCTAAACTAATTGTGTCTGCTTTATCACAGCGAAATAGTATATTTCATTACAAGGGCGGAAAGTGACTGTTTCCTATGCGAGATCGTGTTTTACGGCCGAGGCTGGAAATTAGATCGAGCATTGGAAACTCACTTTCCGCCCGAGTTATGAACGATACTTTACATCACGAGGCAAAAAATGCAAAATATAATTTAAACTCGTAATTATTAAGTATTATCATATTAAATGATTTGTTTTGCATTCTGTAGTATCGATTATTTCTGAACAGCTGATTTTGAGCAGTAACCTGATGCAAGTAACATAACTTTAATAACTCTTTCAGAGAGATGTAGCTGCGACAATCGATTATTTAATAACAACAATGTCACAAATTTCGATTTATACAGAACTCTTTTAAATGACATAAACGAATTTTATAATAAAACTAAGTTAAATTAGTGTAATTATATTTTCTAATGATAAGTAATCGACCAATAATATCTTTAGTGCTTTAAAATAACTAAAATATAAATAGTTTCTCGAATAGAAACGCTAGCGTAACCTAGTGTTGGAAACTGTAACTTCAACTGATAGTATGTGTTTAGGCGGGAAGCTTTTTAAAGGCAAGAATAAGAGAGAGCATTAGACTGAACCATTTGTTATTTCTCCTGGAGAGATGAGGGAAAAAGATAAAAAAAAAAAAAAAAAAAAAAACAACTATGTGAGTTCTCTTAAGAATTAGGTATATTGAAATAGTTCATTATATATCTATATACTACACGTTATATATAGAGGTTGAACAAAACAAAGGAACTTTACTTTATGCACTAACTTATCGGCAATAGAAATTAAGAATTAAGCAATTATTCTATATTTGCGCAAATAAGTAATGCTAGCATTATTAATAGGTATTTGCGGTAATCATGCACTTTCCTTGAAATGATGGAGTCTTCTCGCTTGTTGCGGTGATAAACATAGGATGGCAGCTTTGCGGGAGATGAAACAATTGACTGACTCTATCATGGGTGAATTCCAACTGCGGTTGTCTATGAAGCGGTTATCTGTAGCGGGGAAGAGGGGCGAAGCCCCACTGGCCGTAGGAACGACCGCAGCGAGCGTCTAAGAGCAACTGACTGTGTCCTTTTTGCTAGCCGATGCCTTCTTGAACTGCATGTGTTTTTCCGCTGTAGCCACGGCCTTGGCGATATGCATGTGTGTGTGGCGGGTCTATGAACCCAGCGAGCGCGGGAAATTTAAAATTCAAACTGACGACTGAACACTATGTAAGTAAGTCACTTACCCTTACACCCACTTACACTTAGTAGACCGGGAAAGAGAACAGCTGTTTCAAGTTATTATAAAAGGACCCACTTTCCATACTTACATACGGTAGCGAAAGTAACTACTATAGATCAGAGTGATATAAAAGGAATTCATATAGACATTCTTCAGCTGCTAAACTATTTCCTCAAGCTTCCTGTCTCGACGAATGGAGTTATTTTCGCCGAGAGTTCCTTGTGTATCTCATGTTTTAGCAGATTAAGGTAAATCAGCTATTGGGGTCGTACTCATGACGCGATTTTCGAAATCTTTCTTCGAATGTCCATCGATCCTACCCAGGAAATGACGAAAATTAGGTCCCTTCAAAACTGTATATATTTGTTTGTTACGGCAATTATTTTTTAATCGTTACCAAACTCGATATTTAGTCGTTTTATGTAAAAATAAAGATCAAGTTCGTTGATCGGGGGGGGGGGGGTTCAGAGGGGGAGAAAATTCGAAATATCTCCGTTACTACGTCGGATCGAAAAAATGTATAGAATCAATCTTATAGCATACTAGCCAAGGTACCCGGCTTCGCTCGGGAAATCATTTGAGACTGAAAGATTTTATTTTGTTTTTAGTTAAGCTTCTATGTGTACAACTGCTCTTCCCGTCAGGGCGCACTTTTCCCCGTAGGGTCCCTTGGGTGAAAAAAAATTTTAGACTTGAAGAATAAATGAAAATAAGTCCCTAATCATTCCCTCTCCACTGTTTGACACACCGTGAATAATTCAAATCATAATCATGGATAGCATTTATTATAATTAAATATCATCTATAATGTACGTATTTTGTATATACAATCTAGCTAATATACCCGGCAATGCCCGGGAAATCATCGTTGACTGACTAATGATTGTATTTTTATAGAAAATCGTTGAAAAACCATTTGGAATATCACAATTTTTCATTTCAGGCCTCCCTCAAATCCCCCACTCCCGTTTGGACCTAAAAATTGTAATATATCTTATAATCATGGAAAAATTAATGCTTATTCACATTCCGAGATTTTTTAAGTTCGGTTCAATCGTTAGTGCCCAAAAAAATTGTTGGATCCCGGTCTCGTTTTTATTTCATAACTCGTTTATACTTTGTTATACGACAAAAATGAATATAACAAAAGTTACTTTAAATAACAAAATAAACAACTTGTGTCATGTGCATATTTGCAGAAAACCCAATAGAAAACGAAATACCGCTATTTTTAATTTCAGGCCTCCCTTACAACCCCCACTCCTGCCCGTCCCTAGATATGTTAGTATGGCTTATTATAACAAAGGCGTTAGTGCTAATACGCATACCGAGTTTTATTAAGTTCGGTTGAGTCTTTTGCGCCAAATAAAATTGTTGACTCCCGCTATAATTTTTAGCGTATGACGCCTTTATACTTCGGTATACGACCATAGTGTATATAACAAAAGTTTCTCTAAATAACAAAATAAACAACTTTTGTTATGTGCATATTTCCGGAAACCCAAATAGGAAACGAAATATCACTATTTTTAATTTCAGGCCTCCCTTACAACCCCCACTCCTTCCCGTCCCTAGAAATGTTGGAATGGCTTATTATAATGAAGGCGTTAGTGCTAATACATTTAGCCAGTTTTATTTAGTTTGGTTGAGTCTTTTGTCCCAAATAAAATTGTTCACTTCCGCTATGGGTTTTAGCGTATATCTCTTTTATAATTCGGTATACGAAAAAAGTGTATATAAAAAAAGTTACTCTAAATAACAAACTAAACAACTTATGATATGTTCATATTTGCCCAAAAATCAATAGGAAACGAAATATCGCTATTTTTAATTTCAGGCTTCCCTTAAACCCCCACTCCCCTTCTAACCTAAAAATTTTAATATAGCTTATAATCATGGAAGAATTGATACTAATTGACATACCGAGTTTTTTTAAGTTCGGTTCAGCCGTTTATGCGTGAAAAGGTAACAAACAAACAGACCTCAAAGAAACAAACTGCAGTTATGGTGTCTATGACATGTGAAACGAAAAGTTATCGTGAAATTTCGCGAAAAAAAGCAATGTACAGACTGAGGTTACAATTTTATATATATATATATATATATATAAAAATATAATATTTGTTTATTTTGTTATTTAAAGTAACTTTTGTGATATTCATTTTTGTCTTTTAACTAAGTATAAACGAGATATACACTATAAACTAAATTTTATTGGGTGTTTACGATTAAACCGAACTTAAAAAAACTCGGTATGTCAATTAGTATCAATTCTTCCATGATTATAAGCTATATTAAAATTTTTAGGTTAGAAGGGGAGTGGGGGTTTAAGGGAGGCCTGAAATAAAAATTCGCGATATTTCATTGTCTATTTGTTTTTCGACAAACATGCACATAACAAAAGTTGTTTACTTTGTTATTTAGATTAACTTTTGTTTGATACATTTCTCCAGGAACAATGTGTGGAGCAAGTAATTTGCGTAGAAATATTGATCTATGAGTTGAAATTTGTATTATGAGGTACCTCACCTGGAAAAATTAAATCAAATCTATGTTAATATTTCGTCGTTAATAATTGAAAACTATGCATAATGCACACAAGACGGGAAATATGACAATTTAGAGGATAGTGAAGACTTACATAAAAATTAATTTTATTATTAACAAATGCCAACAACGGGTATTAACCCTAAACACTGGGACGGGTAGATGTCAAAATATTGTGCAAAGTAAAGCCTGGCCAATAAAATACCATCACCTATCAGCCTCAAATCAATTCCCGGGCGAAGCCGGGTATCTGAGCTAGTATATATATATATATATATATATATATATATATATATATATATATATATTATATATATATATATATATATATATAAAATTGTAACCTCTGTCTGTACATTGATTTTTTTTCACGAAATTTCACGATAACTTTTCGTTCCACATGTCATAGACACCATAACTGCATTTTGTTTCTTTGGTGTCTGTTTGTTTGTTTGTTTGTTACCTTTTCACGCATAAACGGCTGAACCGAAATTTATGAACCCAACTTAGACTTTAAGCTATATTAATATCCTCTGAGACGAATAGGAGTGGGGGTTATAAGGGAGACCTGAAATTAAAAGTAGTGATATTTCGTTTCCTATTGGGGTTTCTGCAAATATGCACATATCAAAAGTTGTTTATTTTGTTATTTAGAGAAATTTGCTCAACAATTCTTTTCAATATGAACTACCAGGTACCTCACCTGGAATAATTAATTCTAATTATAATATATTATTATAATATTTTGTCCTTAATAATTTAAGTCTATGCATAATGCACAGGAAACGGGAAATATGACAATATGACAGTGAAGTCTTACATAAAAAATTAATTTTATTATTAACAAATCCACAGCAACGACGGGTATAAACCCTAAACACTGGGAAGGGTAAATGTCAAAATATTGTGCAAAGTAAAGCCTTGCCAAAAAAATACAATCGCCATCCAGCCTCAAATGAATTCCCGGGCGAAGCCGGGTATCTGAGCTAGTATATATATATATATATATCTATATATATATAAAATTGTAACCTCTGTCTGTACATTGATTTTTTTCGCGAAATTTCACGATAACTTTTCGTTTCACATGTCATAGACACCATATCTGCATTTTGTTTCTTTCGTGTATGTTTGTTTGTTTGTTTGTTTGTTTGTTTGTTTGTTTGTTTGTTTGTTTGTTTGTTACCTTTTCACGCATAAACGGCTGAACCGAATTTTATGAAACTTGGTATGTATATTACTACTAACCCAACTTAGACTTTAGGCTATATTAATTTTCTCTGAGACGAACAGGAGTGGGGGTTATAAGGGAAGCCTGAAATTAAAAATAGCGATATTTTGTTTTCTATTGGTTTTTCACCAAATATGCACATAACAAAAGTTGTTTATTTTGATATTTAGAGTAACTTTTGTTATATACACTTTTGTCGTATATCGAAGTTTAAATGCGTTATACGCTAAAAATTATAGCGGGAGTCAACAATATTATTTGCCAAAAAAGACTCAACCGAACTAAATAAAACTCGGTATGTGTATTAGCAGTGAGGCCTTCATTACAATAAGCCATACCAACATTTCTATGGACGGGCAGGAGTGGGGGTTATAAGGAAAGCCTGAAATTAAAAATAGCGATATTTCGTTTCCTATTGGTTTTTTCGCAAATATAAACATAACAAAAGTTGTTTATTTTGTTATTTGGAGTAACTTTTGTTATATACACTTTGGTCGTATACCTAAGTATAAATGAGTTATACGTTAAAACTTTAGCGGGCACTAACGGCTGAACCGAACTTAACAAAACTCGGTATGTCAATTAGCATTAATTCTTTCATGATTATAAGTTATATTAAAATTTTTAGGTTCGAACGGGAGGGGGGTTATAAGGGAGGCCTGAAATAAAAATTCACCATATTTACATGTATAAGAGACGGGAAATATAAAAATATCGAAGACTGTGAAGCCTTATCGAACAAATAATTCTATTATTAGCAATTCCACGGCAACGACGGGTATCAATCCTAAACACTGGGACGGGTAAATGTCAAAATATTGTGCAATGTAAAGCCTGCTAAAAAATACCATCACCATTCAGCCTCAAATGAATTCCCGGGCGAAGCCGGGTATCTGAGCTAGTATATATATATATATATATATATATATATATATATATATATATATATATATATATATATATAAAATTGTAACCTCTGTCTGTACATTGATTTTTTTCGCGAAATTTCACGATAACTTTTCGTTTCACATGTCATAGACACCATAACTGCATTTTGTTTCTTTGGTGTCTGTTTGTTTGTTTATTTGTTTGTTTGTTTGTTACCTTTTCACGCATAAACGGCTGAACCGAATTTTATGAAACTAGGTATGTATATTACTACTAGCCCAACTTAGACTTTAGGCTATATTAATATTCTCTAAGACAAACAGGAGTGGGGGTTATAAGGGAGGCCTGAAATTAAAAATAGCGATATTTCGTTTCCTATTGGTTTTTCGTCAAATGTAAACATAATAAAAGTTGTTCATTTTGTTATTTAGAGTAACGTTTGTTATATGCACTTTAGCCGTATACGGAAGTATAAATGAGTTATACGCTAAAAACTATAGCGGGAGCCCACAATTTTATTTAGCACAAAAGACTCAACCGAACTAAACCAAACTCGCTATGTGAATTAATACTAACGATTTCCTTATAATAAGCCATACAAACATTTCTAGCGACGGGCAGGAGTGGGGGTTATAAGGGAAGCCTGAAATTAAAAATAGTGATATTTCGTTTCCTATTGGTTTTTCGGCAAATATGCACATAACAAAAGTTGTTTATTTTGTTATTTAGAGTAACTTTTGTTATATACACTTTTGTCGTATACCGAAGTTTAAATGCGTTATACGCTAAAAACTATAGCAGTAGTCCACAATTTTATTTGGCACAAAAGACTCAACCGAACTAAACCAAACTCGGTATGTGTATTAGCAGTGAGGCCTTCATTATAATAAGCCATACCAATATTTCTATGGATGGGCAGGAGTGGGGTTATAAGGGAAGCCTGAAATTAACAGTAGTGATATTTCGTTTCCTATTGGTTTTTCCGCAAATATAAACATAACAAAAGTTGTTTACTTTGTTATTTAGAGTAACTTTTGTGCGCATTCACTTTTAAAATGAAGTAAACACGGGATATATGCTAAACGGGAGTCAATAATATTAGTACTTATTTAAGGGGTTTTAATAAAGGAATATTATGACAAATGATGTTGTTTTATATGATAGTTCAATGATTCGGATTAGTGAGGTAATAAATCTTCGTCACCCCCTCCTAATAACTTTGTTATTTATTTCCAATAGAAATATAAACTATAAGAGCATTTCCATTAGTTAATTTGTATAATCTACCTTGATGTAATTGAAACAAATATTTAATATAATAACAATTAAACGTTAAATGCGTTTAAACTCGATATGATATTTTCAGGGTGCCACTATTATTTAATTCCATCCGGTAGATAAATTATAAAATAATGTTTTGCATAAATAATATAAGTAGAAGAATGTTGAGAAGTCTCATGCGGGAACGGAAGATGACGGGAGCCTTACCAGTTAATTGAGTTTACTTATTTCCCGTCTGGCATTACTGGAAGCGATTTCCAGTGAGATTCACTATTACAAATATAATCTTACGTGCAAAACTTTGCCTAAACTATGTGAGCTCGGATTGGCTTTTGAAAGGAAATATGTTCATTATAGATTATATTTAATTGTAATAAATGCTACCCATGATTATGGTTTGAATTATTTAAAAACGGTGAGTCAAAAAGTGTAGAGGGATAGATTAGGAACACATTTTCATTTATCATTTCATCAAAAATGAAATTTCTATTCTATTAATCCCCAAAAGTTACCCTTCAGGGTTGGCTATTTCGGAAAATCATTACGTCGTGGAGGGAAGTGTAATTGTACACATTGAAATCTTACTATCAAAATACCATCATTAGTCAGTCCAGAATGACATCCCGGGCATCGCCGGGTACCTTAGCTATATATATATATATATATATATATATATATATATATATATATAATTTTGAACGGACCTCATTTTCGTTATCTCCTGGGTAGGATCGATGGACATTTGAAGAATTTTTCGAAAATCGCGTCATGAGTAGGACCTCAATAGATGATTTCTCTTAATGAATTATACAGGAACATTGATTTTTTTCGCGAAATTTCACGATAAATTTTCGTTTCACATGTCATAGGCAGCATAACTGCATTTTATTCCTTTGGTGCCTGTTTGTTTGTTTGTTTGTTACCTTTTGACCCATAAACGACTGAATCGAATTTTATGAAACTTGGTATGTATATTACTACTAACCCAACTTAGACTTTAGGCTATATTAATATTCTCTGAGGCAAACAGAAGTGGGAGTTATAAGGGAAGCCTGAAATTAAAAATAGCGATATTTCCTATTAGTTTTTCTTCAAAAATGCACATAACAAAAGTTGGTTATTTTGTTATTTAGAGTAACGTTTGTTATATACACTTTTGCCCTATACGGAAGTATAAATGAGTTATACGGTAAAAACTATAACGGGAATCAACAATTTTATTTGGTCTCAAAGACCCAACCAAACTAAACAATACAGCTATAACCCCCACTCCCGTTCAAACCTAAAAATTTTAATATAGCTTATAATCATGGAACAATTAGTGCTAATTTACATATTGAGCTATGTTAAGTTCGGTTCAATTATTAGTGTCCAATAAAATTGTTGTCTGCCTCTTTAGGTTTTAGTGTATATTTCGTTTATACTTTGTTAAACGACAAAAGTGAATAGAAGAAAAGTTACTCTACATAACAAAATAAACAATTTTTGTTAAGTGCATATTTGCCGAAACCCCAATAGGAAACGAAATATCACTATTTTTAATTTCAGGCCTCCCTTATAACCCCCACTCCTGCCCGTTCCTAGAAATGTTAGTATGGCTTATTATAAGGAAGGCGTTAGTGCTAATACACATACCGAGTGTTTTATTTAGTTCAGTTGAGTCTTTTGTGTAAACAATGTGAATTAGCACTCATTCCTTCACTATAATATGCTGTACCATTATTTCTAGGGACCAGCGGGAGTGGGGGTTGTAGGGGAGACCTGAAATTAAAAATAGCGTTATTTGGTTTCCTATTGGTTTTTCGGCAATTATGCACATCACAGAAGCCGTTTACTTTGTTATTTAGAGTAACGTTTGTTATGTCCTCTTTTGGTTTTATAACAAAGTATAAACGAGATATACACTAAAAAGCAAAGCAGGACCCAACAGATATTGGGCTCTAGCAATTGAACGCAACATAACCAAACACCTCCATGATAACAAGCTGTACCAAAATTTCTAGAGACTATGAGTGGGGGTTGCAAGGGAAGCCTGAAATTAAAAATAGCTATATTTGGTTTCCTTTTATCTGCAGATATACACTTGAAAAAAGTTGTTTATTTTGTAATTGAGAGTAACTTTTGTTATATTCAATTTTGTCGTATACCAAGTTTAAACGAGATATACACTGAAAAGTAAAAGGGTAGCCGACAATTGTATTTGGTATTAACGATTGAACGGAACTTAACAAAACTCGACGATTATGAGCTAAATTAATTTTTGGGTTTAAATTGGGAGGGGGGGAATGTTGTAAGAGAAGTCTGAAATAAAAATTCGCAGTATATTACATTTTATGTTCGGTTTTCAGTCACTGTTGGTCTTTATATCGTATCAAGATAAAGGAAGTTTAATTCAAACAAAGTTTGCCGGGCAGAATACTTTCTATGATTATGAATTATATTGTTACGTTTTTTTATTACCAAAAATCAGTAATAAACGTTTTTAATAAGAGTTCTTTTGGATTGCAAAATTAAATACTCGCAAGTTTCACAGTTTTTATCACTGCACAATTTATTTGGATAATGCACAATAAACTTGGTAATTATTCTTAATTACTACTCACAGTATAGACTGATAGCGTCACTGTTCTTCAGATTACACAGTCCAATAATTTACTCACGGTCACTGAGATTCACAACAAGACGGCACTGAACTGTCCTTTACTTCGCGGCACTGCACTGTCCTTTACTTCGCGGCACTACACTGTCTTAAACACGGCACTAAACTGTTACTTACAGTCACGGCACAACACTGTTCTTCTTATAAAAACACTTTACCGCACTGCACTAAGTCGTACTGTAGCACTGATGTGAACATCAAGACAGGTGAGAATAAAACCGCCTCGCTCCCGGCAGGCCCTCTTTATATAGGGTAGCGGCATACATCAAAGGGGAATTGTCTAGTTCATTCGAGGCTGGGCTAGACGAGCCCAGTATCGTCACGACCATCTGTCGGTACCTTTTGATCTACGTCACACTTTCCAAATACGCGACTCTCTCTCTCTCTCTCCCTCTCTCTCTCTCTCTCCCTCTCCCTCTCCCTCTCTCTCTCCCACTCCCTCTCCCTCTCTCTCTCCCTCTCCCTCTCCCTCTCTCCCTCTCCCTCTCCCCCTCTCCCTCTCTCGGGGCAGTACCTCTCCCCTCCAAGCCTGGGGACTGCACCCCTCCCCTCCAAACCTGGGGGCTGCATCCCTCCCCTCCATGCCTGGGGGCTGCATCCCTCCCCTCCATGCCTGGGGGCTGCAACCCTCCCCTCCAAGCCTGGGGGGTTGCACCCCTCCCCTCCAAGCCTGGGGGCTGCACCCGTCTCTCCATGCCTGTGGGATGCGCCTCTCCCCTCCAAGCCTGGGGGATGCGCCACTCCCCTCCAAGCCTGGGGGATGCGCCACTCCCCTCTAAGCCTGGGGGCTGCATCCCTCCCCTCCAAGCTGTGGGACTGTACCCTCCCCTCCAAGCCTGGGGGCTGCACCCTTCCCCTCCAAGCCTGGGGGCTGCATCCCTCCCCTCAAAGTAGGGGGGCTGCACCACTCCCCTCCAAGCTTGGGGCTGCACCACTCCCCTCCAAGCTTAGGGCTCTACCCGTCTCTCCATGCCTGTGGGATGCGCCTCTCCCCTCCAAGCCTGGGGGCTGCACCACTCCCCTCCAAGCCTGTGGGCTGCACCCCTCCCGTCCATGCATTGGCAATGCATCAGCCTAGGCGCTGCACCCCTCCCGTCCATGCATTGGCAATGCATCAGCCTAGGCGCTGCACCCCTCCCGTCCATGCATTGGCAATGCATCAGCCTAGGCGCTGCACCCCTCCCGTCCATGCATTGGCAATGCATCAGCCTAGGCGCTGCACCCCTCCCGTCCATGCATTGGCAATGCATCAGCCTAGGCGCTGCACCCCTCCCGTCCATGCATTGGCAATGCATCAGCCTAGGCGCTGCACCCCTCCCGTCCATGCATTGGCATTGCATCAGCCTGGGGGCTGCACCCCTCCCGTGGATGGATTGGCAATGCATCAGCCTAGGCGCTGCACCCCTCCCGTCCATGCATTGGCATTGCATCAGCCTAGGCGCTGCACCCCTCCCGTCCATGCATTGGCAATGCATCAGCCTAGGCGCTGCACCCCTCCCGTCCATGCATTGGCAATGCATCTCCCCCACTTCTGCACTTAGTAGCAAACAATGTACAGATAAAAAAAAATCTTTCAATCATAATTTAATCAAATTTTCTTAAAATCTATAACAAATAGTGCATGATGCTGGATATAAGTAAAATAATCCAAGAAGATGTGAGAAGAGTCCCATTGTTCCTCCTAGGATGCTTATGCATTTCCTCTTCTTCTCTCTTACCGCCGTTGTCGTGCCTAGGATGCGATTCCTTTTCCTCTTTTTCTTTCTTACCGCCGTTGTCGCCCTTAGGATGCGATTTCTCTTCCTCTTCTTCTACCTTTTCGTCGTTGCAGAGATCTGATCTACATTCCTTACAAGATTTAACCTCACTTTTGGAACTAGATAACTTTTTGCGAAGTAAGTCGCAATCTTCACGAGTACAGGCTCTAAATACTTCGCGAACATCATTCGAAACTGAAAAAAAAAAAAAATCAAAACTTGAGTACCAATCCCTTTGTCCCATTACCACAATCCCTGTCCCGCAGTCTCTGTCTCTCTCTCTCTCTCCCCGCCAAGCTGCAAGTTGCTAAAATATACCTCCATACATACCGCTGAGATGCAAGTTGCCAATATATACCTCCAAAAATACCGCTCACCTGCAAGTTGCCAATATATACCTCCATACATACCGCCGAGCTGCAAGTTGCCAATATATACCTCCATACATACCGCCGAGCTGCAAGTTGCCAATATATACCTCCATACATACCGCCGAGCTGCAAGTTGCCAATATATACCTCCATACATACCGCCGCGCTGCAAGTTGCCAATATATACCTCCATACATACCGTCGCGCAGCAAGTTGCCAATATATACCTCCATACATACCGCCGAGCTGCTAGTTGCCAAAATATACCTCCATACATACCGCCGAGCTCCAAGTTGCCAATATATACCTCCATACATACCGCCGAGCTGCAAGTAGCCAATATATACCTCCATACATACCGCCGAGCATCAAGTTGCCACTATATACCTCCCATACATATCGCCGAGTTGCAAGTTGCCAATATATACCTCCATACATACCGCCGCGCTGCAAGTTGCCAATATATACCTCCATACATACCGCCGAGCTGCAAGTTGCCAATATATACCTCCATACATATCGCCGAGCTGCAAGTTGCCAATATATACCTCCATACATACCGCCGCGCTGCAAGTTGCCAATATATACCTCCATACATACCGTCGCGCAGCAAGTTGCCAATATATACCTCCATACATACCGCCAAGCTGCAAGGTGCCGATATATACCTCCATACATACCGCCGAGCTGCAAGTTGCCAATATATTCCTCCATACATACCGCCGAGCTACAACTTGCCAATATATACCTCCATACATACCGCCGCGGTGCAACTTGCCAATATATACCTCCATACATACCGCCGCGGTGCAACTTGCAATATATACCTCCATACATACCGCCGCGGTGCAACTTGCCAATATATACCTCCATACATACCGCCGCGGTGCAACTTGCAATATATACCTCCATACATACCGCCGCGGTGCAACTTGCCAATATATACCTCCATACATACCGCCGAACTGCAAGTTACTAAAATGGTAAAATTTCTTCAAATTATTCAATCTAGTTATTATAAATTTATTGTTGCTGCTCGGCGATAACAATAGTGCAAAATAAAATAAAGTAGGAACTAAAAAAAAAAAAAACCTATTAAAACAGAAAAAAAAACTATTAAGTGGGGAAAGGTATGAACAGTTAACAAAATATGAATAATTGTTAAAATACAAAAATAAAAAAAAAACGAAATAAAAACGTAATGAAAATATTTTATAAAAGTTAGTAAAAATATAATTAGTAGGTTATAAAATATAAACAAGGATTTATTTAAAATTTTGTAAAACGGATTTTACACAAACATTCAGAATGTTATTTTGAAGGAGACGGATTAAAATTGGTTTCTGTTATTGACAGGTTTGAGAATATTAATTTAAAAACATGTTATTTGAACATGAATTACACATGATTGGTCTAATGCCATTGAATGGGATACAAATTTAAAAAATAGTATTTGCCGTTTATACGTCGGGGGGGGGGGGGGTAATGAATTAATAGTAATCAATTTAATGAATGAATATACATTTCTTCATAATACTTTCCCAATGATTTATTACATTTATAAAATAGAATTTTTTCCTCAACCAGCCAATAGATTGGCAGACGATTTCTTTATTTTCTAAGTTCCTATCTTTCGTCTGTTTGTAGCCTACAGACATATCGCAAGTGGTCTGTAGTGAAGTCATATTAACAGTTAGGTTTGTCCATCCATGTTCTATTAATGATGATGTCAAAAAATAGTCTGTCCATGTTAATATTCGTCCTTTATTCTTACATTTCTTGAATAAATATTTTTAATTTTTGATCTTTCGCGATCGTCTGTTGGCATTTATGAATGATGTTAGTAATTGTGTTTCTACGTGTTATTATGCTTAGCATTTTTGGAATTATGGGATCCCTCGAGGCTGATTTCACTGATAAATCAGTGATATCGTTTCCAAAACTCCAGATCTGCCGTTCGATCTAACAAAATTGGATGTGGATATTCATGTGTTGGCGTATCTGTCTACCTTATATAAACCATAGCACTAACAGTTGTATAAATATAATTTTAACTAAATTGTTATCGTAAAATCTCACTTGCTAATGCTCCAATAAAACGATTAATTTTACATAACATGATTAACTTACCAATTAGGGCTGTTACACACATTTCATCGCAAAGAACCTTTCTCGCCACATCTACGTCAAAGCATCTCTGCATGACTTGACCAACACAATTATGGCATCGGAATCCATATCCTAAAAATGAGGATATCGATTAAGACACAGAAGAGCGCGTGAGGAGGAGGAAGGGGCAGTATGTGTGTGAGAGAGAGAGAGAGAGAGAGGGAGAGAGAGAGGGAGGGAGAGAGAGAGGGGGGGAGAGAGAGAGAGAGAGAGGGAGGGAGAGAGAGAGGGAGGGAGAGAGAGAGAGGGGGGGGGAGAGAGAGAGAGAGAGAGAGAGAGAGAGAGAGAGAGAGAGAGAGAGAGAGAGAGAGAGAGAGAGAGAGAGAGAGAGAGAGAGAGAGAGAGAGAGAGAGAGAGAGAGAGAGAGACACACGAACATTTTAAGAGATGTTGCTAATCAATGTAATCTCACTTTTTTATCGAACCTCAAAGTAATAATAACGTTTAAAATCCTTTTACCTTGATGGATGTTCGTTACTAGAATCACAAGCCCCAGGATTGCTTTGAGTACAGCCGCACTGGAAAACATTGAGAAAGTTACAATACTACTAACATTTAACTCGGATATTTATGAGAAAGTGAGACCAATATGACAATTGGAATTTAAAAACCATATGATTCAATATGAAATATATACATAAATTGCCTAGGGACGGTCTTCTTGGTTAGCCGGAAACCTGAGATTGGATTAGTTCCTAACATCTCTTTATTATTATTATTATTTAATAAGCCCCTGATTTTACGACATCTCTTAAATATGCCCTATAATCAATACAGAAGGGCACAGTTCATCAGTTTGAAATGGTGAAACCAACCTAGAAGGTCACTGTTCAACTCTTAGCCCAGCTATAACCAATACAGAAGGGCACTGTTCATCAGTTTGAAATGGTGAAACCAACCTAAAAGTCCACTGTTCAACTCTTAGCCCAGCTATAACCAATACAGAAGGGCACTGTTCATCAGATTGAAATGGTGAAACCAACCTAGAAGGTCACTGTTCAACTCTTAGCCCAGCTATAACCAATACAGAAGGGCACTGTTCATCAGATTGAAATGGTGAAACCAACCTAGAAGGTCACTGTTCAACTCTTAGCCCAGCTATAACCAATACAGAAGGGCACTGTTCATCAGTTTCAAATGGTGAAACGAACTTAAAAGTCCACTGTTCAACTCTTAGCCCAGCTATAACCAATACAGAAGGGCACTGTTCATCAGTTTGAAATGGTGAAACCAACCTAGAAGGTCACTGTTCAACTCTTAGCCCAGCTATAACCAATACAGAAGGGCACTGTTCATCAGTTTGAAATGGTGAAACCAACCTAGAAGGTCACTGTTCAACTCTTAGCCCAGCTATAACCAATATAGAAGGGCACTGTTCATCAGATTGAAATGGTGAAACCAACCTAGAAGGTCACTGTTCAACTCTTAGCCCAGCTATAACCAATACAGAAGGGCACTGTTCATCAGTTTCAAATGGTGAAACCAACCTAGAAGGTCACTGTTCAACTCTTAGCCCAGCTATAACCAATACAGAAGGGCACTGTTCATCAGTTTGAAATGGTGAAACCAACCTAGAAGGTCACTGTTCAACTCTTAGCTCAGCTATAACCAATACAGAAGGGCACTGTTCATCAGTTTCAAATGGTGAAACGAACCTAAAAGTCCACTATTCAACTCTTAGCCCAGCTATAACCAATACAGAAGGGCACTGTTCATCAGTTTCAAATGGTGAAACCAACCTAAAAGTCCACTGTTCAACTCTTAGCCCAGCTATAACCAATATAGAAGGGCACTGTTCATCAGTTTCAAATGGTGAAACCAACCTAGAAGTTCACTGTTCAACTCTTAGCCCAGCTATAACCAATATAGAAGGGCACTGTTCATCAGTTTCAAATGGTGAAACCAACCTAGAAGTTCACTGTTCAACTCTTAGCCCAGCTATAACCAATATAGAAGGGCACTGTTCATCAGTTTCAAATGGTGAAATCAACCTAAAAGTTCACTGTTCAACTCTTAGCCCAGCTATAACCAATATAGAAGGGCAC
Organism: Riptortus pedestris; assembly: GCA_019009955.1. NCBI lineage: Eukaryota > Metazoa > Arthropoda > Insecta > Hemiptera > Alydidae > Riptortus > Riptortus pedestris. The sequence continues at coordinate 184,055,693 of CM032229.1, read as the reverse complement.
TGTTCATCAGATTGAAATGGTGAAACCAACCTAGAAGGTCACTGTTCAACTCTTAGCTCAGCTATAACCAATATAGAAGGGCACTGTTCATCAGTTTCAAATGGTGAAACGAACTTAAAAGTCCACCGTTCAACTCTGAGCCCAGCTATAACCAATATAGAAGGGCACTGTTCATCAGATTGAAATGGTGAAACCAACCTAGAAGGTCACTGTTCAACTCTTAGCCCAGCTATAACCAATACAGAAGGGCACTGTTCATCAGTTTGAAATGGTGAAACCAACCTAGAAGGTCACTGTTCAACTCTTAGCCCAGCTATAACCAATATAGAAGGGCACTGTTCATCAGATTGAAATGGTGAAACAAAACTAAAAGTCCACAGATCAACTGTTAGCCCAGCTATAACCAATACAGAAGGGCACTGTTCATCAGATTGAAATGGTGAAACCAACCTAGAAGTTCACTGTTCAACTCTTAGCCCAGCTATAACCAATATAGAAGGGCACTGTTCATCAGATTGAAATGGTGAAACAAAACTAAAAGTCCACAGATCAACTGTTAGCCCAGCTTATTGATGATTTTAGAACAAGTATGGATAAGTTCATCAGATCATCGTTTGTTAGCCCTTGTTCTATTAGTATTTTCGCCGTTTTACCAGATTTCCCTTAAGGGAAATCAGCTATTGAGGTCGTACTCATGACGCGAGTTTCGAAATATTTCTTCAAATGTCCATCGATCCTACCCAGGAGATAACGAAAATGAAGTCCGTTCAAAATTATATATACGTATACTATATATACCGTTACTTTACGTCGGATCGAACAATTATATAGAATCAATCTTTTTGCAAATTAAATTTCCTATAAATAATGACATGTTCATTTATTCTGTATCTTGAATATTAACCGAGATATTTGCATTTTTCTTTTTTCAGCTTCTGAGATCGGCTAACTTCGGGTCTAGTCGTGAGTTTCCGTCAAGAGCTAGCTCGGGCAGTTCCCGTAACTGTTTGACTCTCTATTCTGAAATTTCTCTATTGTAAAACTTCACGTGGGAAATCTGCTTAGTTTACGCAGCCCCTGCGTGACGGACTTTTTTGATGGAGGACTCCTCTTGAGCCGAACAGTAGCCCCATAACTGTCCAGTCTTGGATTTCGTATTTCTTTATGAAATAGGGGCAACAAGGTTCATATATGCTTTTCTTCTCCTGATCCACCTCGTCTGCTTGCTTTTTGTTAATCTCAAATCGGACAGTAGGATCCAGAATAAAGCCCCTTTTTTCATTTTTCTTGATGGCTACAATATCCGCTCTTCTTGGACTGCCGTCTGAGGAATTGCAAGCCACCTCTTCAAATATATCCCAATCTGGATGCTTCTTTTTCAAGAGGTGGGCATTTTGAGTCCGGACCTTATGATGCCGAGAAATGCGCATTGTCTCGCCCCATGGGCAGGAACCTAGAACATGCGGGAGGGTTTCGGTCTCGCTGCAATGACGGCAGCGGGTTGTTCCTAAGTTCCTTCCTGGGACAGAGCGTACTGGCACAAGGTTGGTATTCATTTTTATTGCTGTAGTCCATTCCGAAGAGGAAAGACCTTGTTTGTCACACATCCAAGAATTTGAAGTTTTTCATTCATCAAAGGTTTTAACTATATCTATATATATATATAAAATATTAACCTCTGTCTGTACATTGATTTTTTTCACGATAACTTTTCGTTTCACATGTCATAGACACCATAAGTGCATTTTGTTTCTTTCGTGTCTGTTTGTTTGTTTGTTACCTTTTCACGCACAAACGGCTGAACCGAATTTTATAAAACTTGGTATGTATACTACTATTAGCCCAACTTAGACTTTAGGCTATATTAATATTCTCTGAGACGAACAGGAGTGGGGGTTATAAGGGAAGCCAGAAATTAAAAATAGCAATATTTCGTTTCCTATTGGTTTTTCGGCAAATATGAACATAACAAAAGTTGTTTATTTTGTTATTTAGAGTAACTTTTGCTAAAACCTATAGCGGAAGTGAACAATTTTGTTGGGCACTAACACGAACCGAAATTAGCAAAACTTGGTATGTGAATTAGCATTAATTCTTCCATGATTATAAGCTATATTTAAATTTTTACGTCCGAACGGGAGTGGGGGTCATGAGGGAGGACTGAAATAAAAAATTGTGATATTTCGTTTCCTATTAGATTCTCGGCAACCATGCACATAAAAGTTGCTTATTTTATTATTTAGTGTAACTTTTGTTGCATTCACCATGTTCGTAAAATGAAGTAAACACGGGATATAAGCCAAAACTATAGCGGGAGTCATTAATTGTATTAGTGCTTATTTAAGCGTTTTAATGAATGAATATTATGACAAATGATTTTATGTTTTAGTCACATATGATAACTCTATATATGATTAGTGAGGTTGTATATCTCCGTCGCCCCCTTCTCATTTATTTATTGCTCCTAGAAAATAACATTGCTATTTATTTCCAATAGAAATGTAAACTATAAGAGCATTTCCGTTATTTAATTTGCATAATGTATTATTAAAACTAAGTCATGCTGAATTGACACAAGGAGTGATAGCGGAAGTTATGGGGATCAAACTCTTTGGTTCTGCTAATATATTATCTTATTTCGGATATCTTGATGTTATTGAAACAAATATGTACCATCATAACAATTAGACGTTAATAGTAATGTTATTATGAAAAAAGACAATATCCATTTAAATTTGATATGATTTAAAGTATTACCTATATATATATATATATATATATATATATATAAAATTGTAACCTCTGTCTGTACATTGATTTTTTTCGGGAAATTTCACGATAACTTTTCATTTCACATTGCATTTTGTTTCTTTCGTGTCTGTTTGTTTGTTTGTTACCTTTTCACGTATAAACGGCTGAACCGAATTTTATGAAACTTGGTATGTATATTACTACTAACTCAACTTAGACTTTAGGCTATATTAATATTCTCTGAGGCGAACAGAACTGGGAGTTATAAGGGAGGCCTGAAATTAAAAATAGTGATAGTTTCGTATTGCTTTTTCGGCAAATATGCACATAACAAAAGTTGTTTATTTTGTTATTTCGAGTAACTTTTGTTTTGTACACTTGTCGTATACCGAAGTATAAATGAGTTATACGCTAAAAACTATACCGGGAGTCCACAATTTTATTTGGCACAGAAGACTCAACCGAACTGAACGATCCTCCGTATGTAGGTTGGTATTAACTCATCCTTGATTTTAATCTATAGGAACATTTTTAGGAACGAACAGGAGTAGGGGTTGTAATGGAGGCATGAAATGAAAAACCGCGATATATTATTTCTTATTGGTTTTTCTGCGAACATGTACATAATAAGAGTTGTTTATTTTGTTATTAAGAGTAACTTTTGTTATATATACTTTTGTCTTACAAGGAAGCATAAACGACATGTACGTTAAAAACTTTAGTTAGGCGCAGTCAACTGAACAAGACTCAGTATCATCTGACTTTACACCAACTGCTACTAAATTATAAGCTATATTAACAAAAATGGTCATAAGAAAAACTGTTCCATTGTTATTTAGAGTAGCTTAATATATATCTTGGTCGTATAAAAATATCAATATTGTAGCCTGCAATTCATCCCAATGTTTGAATAAGTTATACCATTCAATCTTTTTATTTAATTTTACGTGATATATTATGGTGATAAACAAGAACATTACAATTGTATGAAGCATTTTAAAACCAAGTAACTGTTTCATGAGGAGCAAAGTATATCCCCCCTCCTCTTGTCTTTCACCAGAACATTAATTAATCGGAAGTAAGTAATTTCTTCCTTTAATGTGTTTGAAAAATCAATTAATTAAAAAAAAAACAAAGTATTTAAACATACATAATTAGAATTGAAAATAGAATGTGAATATAAGGCAATGTGAGCGGAAGTGAGAGTTAGAATTAATCATGTTCTGTTTAACCTGGAGCGTCGGGGAGGGGTGGGGAGACCTTCCTGTAATCTAGAACCTCTCTCACTCCCTCTTTCAATCCTCAGCTGTTATATACACGTTTTTCGTATACCGAATTATAAACGAGATATACGCTAAAACCTATAGCGGAAGTGAACAATTTTATTTGACACAAAAGACTCGACCAAACTAAATAAAACTCAGTATGTGTATTAGCACTAACGCGTTCATTATAATAAGCCATACCAACTTTTCTAGGGACGGGCAGGAGTGGGGGTTGTAAAGGAGGCCTGTATTTAAAAATACCGATACTTTGTTTTCTATTCATTTTTCTGCAAATATTCACATGACAAAAGTAGTTTATTTTTTTATTTGAAGTAACTTTTCTGATATTCATTTTTGTCTTAACATAGTATAAACGAGATATACACTATAAACTAAAGCGGGAGTCACTTATTTTATTGGGCACTAACGATTGAACCGAACTTAACAAAACTCGATATGTCAATCAGCATTAATTCTTCCATGATTATAAGCTATATTATAGTGTTTAGGTTAGAACGGGAGTGGGGGTTTAAGGGAGGCCTGAAATATAAATTCGCGATATTTCTTTGTCTATTTATTTTCGACAAACGTGCACATAACAAAAGATATTTAGAGTAACTTTTGTTTTATACATTTCTCCAGGAACAATGTGTGGATCAAGTAATTTGCGTAGAAATATTGATATGCTCAACAATTCTTTCTAATTTGAAGTGCCAGGTACCTCACCTGGAAAAATAAATTCAAATCTATGTTAATATTTTGTCCTTAATAACTGAAATCTTTGCATAATACACAGGAGACGGGAAATATGACAATATGGAGGACAGTGAAGTCTTGCATAAAAAATTAATTTTATTATTAATAAATCGATACCAATAACGGGTATAAATCCTAAACACTGGGACGGGTAAATATCAAAATAGTATGCAAAGTAAAGCCTTGCCAAAAAAATACCATCACCATTCAGCCTAAAATCAATTCCCGGGCGAAGCCGGGTATCTGAGCTAATATATATATATATATATATATTATCTTTACCAAACTTGATATATAATCGTTTTATACAAAAAGACAGATATAGTTCGTTAACGGCTGAAATCGGACCAAGGGGAGGGGGAGAATTTAGAAACTTCTTAATATCTCCGTTATTATGCGTCGAATCGAAAAACTGTATAGAACCATTCTTATTGCAAATGTAATGTTCTATAATTGTGTTTATGTACATTTTTTCACTATCTTGATTGTTAACTTAAATATTTGCATTTTTTAGTTTTCGATCTTCATTAAACCCCCATTCCTACTCATCTCATATTAACAATATTATATTATGTTATGAAGCATTTTATTCGAAGCTTCAATACCATATATTGTTCTCATAGAACTTTTAATTTTTGAGATAAATGCAAAAATGTGACGCACGTGGGAATCAATATTTATGCTTTGCATGTAAAACTTGATATTTCATTCGTTAGTATTATTAATGGGATTATGATAGCTTTTTGGTGCTTCCCTCAGTCTCTTGTTGGGTTCTTCTCGATCGATATTGATTGCATCAAGGAGCTCCGGAAGTGTAGAGGTTGGAGGTTGCCATTCTCTTATCGTGCATCTTTCTGCCACCTTGGCGCGTATCACAAGGTCGATCGGAGCGGTGCCCGTAATAATTGGATATGCATATTCTTAGCAGGACCTGTCTTTGTGCCGTTGCGCAACGGTTCCTTTTTAGCATTGTGTCCCAGACGGCATACAGGACTGTAGCATACGCTGTATATCGTAGCAGTTGGGTTTATACTCCAGTCCCCATGTGGCGGCCCTCGACATGCTCTGTAATGTGTTTATGATATTGTTCACTTTACCCTGCAGCGCATCAACGTGTGGCTCTGGAATGAAATGCTGTCCCGTGTTGACCCTCCGGCACGGGGCCGGCCCTTCCCAGTGGCAGCAGTAAGCCCCCGCTGTGTAGCTGCTGGGTAGGGGAACCGTAGGAACAGTAGGTCCTTAGTCGGCTTTGCTGTTCCGGGCAGGGGATCACTCCTGCCTTAATGGGGTAGGGTCTGCCTACTCAATGTGAACTACGGGCTGGGTGGTGTCCGGAGTGGAGGCTTGCCTTCACTGCCGGTCGCAGACGTAGTGGTCGTGTGTTCAAAGCACGAGGACGTACAGGCCAGGAAAACTGGTACATGTACGGGAGTTCTTCTCTCGTGTGGGAGCTGGGTAGTAGGGGACCGTCCCGTTCCATAGGGCTCGCTTCTTGACCATCGTAGCGAGTCCTCAGTGTTCCACGAGGTTGTTGGATTGGTGTGGAAGGATTAAGGCCTTGCGGCTAGGTGCCTTCCACATTGTAGCCACTCCTCGACGTGGGTGCACAATGTCCCGTGTTGACCCCAAGATGGACATCTGAAGAAAACTTCGATAATTGCGTCAGACTTCATTAGCGGATTTCCCTTAAAGGGTTGTGGACCGTAATGCCAAAATGTTGAGATAATTATTCTGATTCATTTCAAATTACTAAAATATCTATTTAAAATAGTTTAAATTAACATGTTATATTCAGATATATTTCATTAATTCTTCATCTTTCCGGTCTAGAATAATTCTATCTATTCAGCGCTGCGAAGTTGGCTACCTTGTTTGATTACAATCAGACGCTTTTCGGTGTTTATTTATTATCCGTATTTATTCCCTTAGCATTTACAGAGGTGTTATCAGTATGTAGATTTATCTACAGTATGAAGTTTAGGCATACCTTCGTGGCGGACTTCTTGTCATTGCCCAACTTCATATTTATGCTTTCCATGTAAAACTTGAGATTTCATTCGTTAGTATTATAAATGGGATTATGAGATTAGCATGTTTAGTGGACTAGTATCGATGGGCATTTGATGATATTTTATGTAAATCACACCCACAGTAGAACCCCAATAGTTGGTTTATGCTAAGATTGAAATGTGCCACTGGATTGCTGTCAGTTCATAATTTCGGTAGCTATACCCCTTGCATCATTGGACCGAACCCGACTAAAACCGCATTCTGTGGTATCCATCTAGGTAGGCATCACCTAGTATATCATAATCAAAGACCGTTTCCTCCGAATTATTTCACGAAATTGAACGTTATACATAAAACACACTCCATTTCGTATTAACTGTGGTTCACTCCAAACAAATTGACTGGACGGCGCGGTATAATATGTTCTGGGGTTCTGTTGTATTGCCAATAATAATTTGCTGTTGTATCTACAGACTGGGCCTGTTCATTGATCTCGCTTGCAGGTAAACCTGAGTTTCGAACAAGGGAATAAAAGGGGCAAAAGGACTCGCAGTAGTTTCCCATTGCATTCTGCATCATGCCATATAACAATAAAAGCAACTCCCCTCGAAGCCATCCCTCAGTAGCCTATAGCCTGCATAAACTGGCTAATGTTAACTAATATGTGTATGAAGACTACAACTTTAATCTATCCTAAATTCCCTTAAGGGAAATCAGCTATTGAGCGTTTAAATATATATATATATATATATATATATATATATATATATATATATATATTCGAAATATCTCCGTTACTATACGTAGGATCAAAAAAGTCCGACACGCAGGGGCTGAGTAAACTAAGCAGATTTCCCACGTGAAGTTTTACAATAGAGAAATCTACCCAATAACAAGAAATCTAACCACACACAGAATACAAATGCAAATATCTCGGTTAATATTAAAGATACAGAATAAATGTATAGAACAATATTTATAGTAAATTTAATTTGCAATAAGATTGATTCTATACAATTTTTCGATCCGACGCATAATAACGGAGATATTTTGAATTTTCAAAAATCCCCCCTCTTACTGGTCCGATTTCAGCCATTAACGAACTTGATCTTCCTTTTTACATAAAACGATTAAATTCCGAGTTTGGTAACGATCAAACAAAAATTGCGACCGCTAGAGCGTTAACAGACAAATATATATATATTATATATATATATTTGTCTGTTAATATATATATACACTAGCTAAGGTACCCGGCTTCGCTTGGGAAACATTTGAGGCTGAATGATGATATTTTTTTTTTTAGCAATGGTTCAATGTTTACTACACTTCCCGTATGGGCGCATTGTTTTCCCGTGAAGGTCAGGCAGGCGACTTACAGAAAAAAAAAATTGTAATTCAAGAATAAATGAAAATAAGCCCCTAATCATTGTTTCTCGTGAGGGTCAGGCGGGCGACGTATAGATGAGAAATTTTAATTTTGAAGAATAAATAAAAATGTGTTCCTGATCTATCTCTCTCCAATTTTTAACTCACCTTTTTGAATACTTCAAACCATAATCGTGGATAGCATTTATTACAATTAAATATCCTCTATATTGAAACTTATTTCCTGTCAAAAACCAATCCGAGCTCATATAGTTTAAGCATAGTTTCGTAATTAGATTATATTCGTAATAGTAGAGCTCAGTGGAAATCATTTCACAGGAAATAAGTTAACTCAATAAACTGTTTAGGCTCCGGCCTCCTTCCGCTTCAGCTTCTCCATCGTTTTCCTTAAAATATTGATTCAAAGTATTATTTTAATAATTTATCTACCTCATGGAATTAAATAATAATATTAAATAGTCCGAAAAATAATTTGATTTATATTCAAAAATATAGGTGAGAGGAAGAGAACGTAGCCCTCCCTGCAAAATAAGTACCTATTATTCTATACAGTTTTTCCATCCGACGCATAATAACTGAGATTTTTTGAATTTTCAAAAATCCCCCCTCTAAAACCCCCCCTCCCACTGGTCCGATTTCAGCCATTAACGAACGTGATCTTCCTTTTTACATAAAACGATTAAATTCCGAGTTTGGTAACGATCAAACAAAAATTGCGACCGCTAGAGCGTTAACAGAAATATATATATATATATATATATATATATATATATATATATAAAATTTTGAACGGACCTCATTTTCGTCATCTCGCAAATCGCATCATGAGTACAACCTCAATAGCTGATGTCCCTTAAGGGAAATCTGCTAAAACCAATCTTATTGTAAATTAAATTTACTATCAATACATTTATTCTCTATCTTGAATATTAACCGAGATATTTGCATTTTTATTAAATTTGGGCCGATAACGGGTGACTGTTTCCCGCCAAAAGGGGCCCTTTGCCGTAACTGTTCGGCTCTCGCATGGAGATTTCTCTGTTGTATAACTTCACGTGGGAAGTCTGCTTAGTTTACGCAGCCCCTGCGTGACGGACTTTTCGGCTTGCACAGAGCCCGTGTGAACGAGAGCATATGTGGCAGACATGTTTCCTTCTTGGGTGTGAGATGAATGGCTGTGTAATCTGTGAATCGTGACCCCAGAATGGAGTACAGCTACTACAGATTACTATAGTACCTCGGGACATGGGTTCCCACGCCGGCTAGTACTCCACCATACATTCCAACTTACTACAGACCAGCTGTCCTCCATTACTGAACGCTTGTTTGTAATTAACACCTGTCTTCTCACATATATTCCGTCAAGCAGAAGCTGCGAAAAATAAACAGATTTCCCTCGTGAAGTTTTCGTGAAGGAGGTGGAAAATCTGCTCAGTTAACGCAGCCCCTGCGTGACGGACTTGTACTTCATCGTCTACTCGGTAGGATTGGAGAGATCTGGATGAAATATTTTTAAAAATGGCTTCAAAATACAACCTCAATAGCTAAGGTCCATTAGAAGGAATCTGCTAAGACTTCCACCTGAGTTTTCGACCATTTTTTTAGCAGAGGTTACAATTTTATATATATACTAGCTCAGATACCCGGCTTCGCCCGGGAATTCATTTGAGGCTGAATGGTGATGGTATTTTTTAGCAGGCTTTACATTGCACAATATTTTGACATTTACCCGTCCCAGTGTTTAGGATTGATACCCATCTTTGCCGTAGATTTGCTAATAATAGAATTATTTGTTCGACAAGGCTTCACAGTCTTCGATGTTTTTATATTTCCCGTCTCTTATACATGTAAATATGGTGAATTTTTATATCAGGCCTCCCTTATAACCCCCCTCCCGTTCGAACCTAAAAATTTTAATATAACTTATAATCATGGAAGAATTAATGTTAATTGACATACCGAGTTTTGTTAAGTTCCTGCCCGTCCATAGAAATGTTGGTATGGCTTATTCTAATGAAGGCCTCACTGCTAATACACATACCGAGTTTTATTTAGTTCGGTTGAGTCTTTTTTGGCAAATAATATTGTTGACTCCCGCTATAATTTTTAGCGTATAACGCATTTAAACTTCGGTATACGACAAAAGTGTATATAACAAAAGTTACTCTAAATAACAAAATAAACAACTTTTGTTATGTGCATATTTACCGAAAAACCAATAGAAAACGAAATATCGCTATTTTTAATTTCAGGCTTCCCTTATAACCCCCACTCCTGTTCGTCTCAGAGAAAATTAATATAGCCTAAAATCTAGGTTGGGTTAGTAGTAATATACATACCAAGTTTCATAAAATTCGGTTCAGCCGTTTATGCGTGAAAAGGTAACAAACAAACTAACTAACAAACAAACATACACGAGAGAAACAAAATGCAGATATGGTGTCTATGACATGTGAAACAAAAAGTTATCGTGAAATTTTGCGAAAAAAAATCAATGTACAGACAGAGGTTACAATTTTATATATATACTAGCTAAGGTACCCGGCGATGCCCGGGAAATCATTGTTGACTGACTAATGATGGTATTTTTATAGCAAGACTTCAATGTGTACAATTGCACTTCCCTCCACGATGTATTGTTTTTTCAAAACAGCCAATCCTAAAGTGTAACTTTGAGGGTTAATAAAATAAAAATTTTAGTTTTGAAGAATATATGAAAATGGGTTCCTAATTTATCCCTCACGACTTTTTGACTCACGGTTTTTGAATAATTCAAACCATAATCATGGGTAGCATTTATCACAATTAAATATCTTATATAATGAACATATTTCCTGCCAAAAATCAAACCAAGCACATATAGTTTTAGCATAGTTTTATACTTAAGACTAGCTCAGATACCCGGCTTCGCCCGGGAATTCATTTGAGGCTGGATGGTGATGGTATTTTTTTGGCAAGGCTTTACTTTGCACAATATTTTGACATTTACCAATCCCAGTGTTTAGGGTTAATACCCGTCATTTCTGTGGATTTGTTAATAATAAAATTTGTAAATTCAGGCCTCCCTTACAACCCCCATCCTGCCCGTCCCTAGAAATGCTAGTATGGCTTATAATTAAGGCGTTAGTGCTAATGCACATACCGAGTGTTTTATTTAGTTCGGTTGAGTCTTTTGTGCCGAATAAAGTTGTTGACTCCCGCTATAATTTTTAGCGTATGACGCCTTTATACTTCGGTATACGACGATAGTGTATATAACAAAAGTTTCTCTAAATAACAAAATAAACAACTTTAGTTATGTGCATATTTGCCGAAACCCCAGTAGGAAACGAAATATCACTATTTTTAATTTCAGGTCTCCCTTATAACCCCCACTCCTGCCCGTCCCTAGAAATGTTAGTATGGCTCATTATAAGGAAGACGTTAGTGCTAATTCAAATACCGAGTTTGATTTAGTTCGGTTGAGTTTTTTGAGCCAAATAAAATTGTTGACTTCCGCAGTAGTTTTTAACGTATAATTCATTTATACTTAGATATATGACAAAAGTGTATATAATAAAAGTTACTCTAAATAACAAAATAAACAATTGTTGTTATGTGCATTATTCCCAAAAATCAATAGGAAACGAAATATCGCTATTTTTAATTTCAGGCCTTCCCTATATCCCCCACTCCTGTTCGTCTCAGAGAATATTAACATAGCCTAAAGTCTAAGTTGGGTTGGTCGTAATATACATACCAAATTCCATAAAATTCGGTTCAGCCGTTTATGCGTGAAAAGGTAACAAACAAACAAACAAACAGACACGAAAGAAACAAAATGCAGTTATGGTGTCTATGACATGTGAAACGAAAAGTTATCGTGAAATTTCGCGAAAAAAATCAATGTGCAGACAGAGGTTACAATTTTATATATATACTAGCTCAGATACCCGGCTTCGCCCGGGAATTGATTTGAGGCTGAATGGTGATGGTATTTTTTTGGCAAGGCTTTACTTTGCACAATATTTTGACATTTATCCGTCCCAGTGTTTAGGGTTAATACCCGTTGTTGGCATTTGACAATGAAAAATCGCGAATTTTTATATCAGGTCACCTTTATAACCCCCACTCCCGTTCTAACCTAAAAATTTTAATATAGCTTATAATCATGGAAGAATTAATGCTAATTGACATACCGAGTTTTTTTAAGTTCGGTTTAATCGTTAGCGCCCAATGAAATAGTTGACTTAATCTTTAGTTAATAGTGTATATCTGGTTTATACTTTGCTAAAAGACAAAAATGAATATCACAAAAGTTACTCTAAATAACAAAATAAACAACTTTTGTAATGTTCATATTTGCCGAAAAACCAATGGGAAACGAAATATCGCTATTTTTAATTTCTGGCTTCCTTTATAACCCCCACTCCTGCCCGTCCCTAGAAATGTTGGTATGGCTTGTTATAATGAAAGCGTTAGTGCTAATACATATACCGAGTTTTATTTATTTCGGTTGGGTCTTTTGTCCCAAATGAAATTGTTCCCATCCGCTATAGGTTTTAGCGTATATCTCATTTATAATTCGGTATACGAAGAAAGTGTATATAACAAAAGTTACTACAAAGTCATTTATAACCCCCACTCCTGTTTGTCTTAGAGAATATTAATATAGCCTAAAGTCTAAGTTGGGCTAGTATTAATATACATACCATGTTTCATAAAATTCGGTTCACCCGTTTATGCGTGAAAAGGTAACAAACAAACAAATAAACAAACAAACAAACAGACACCAAAGGAACAAAATGCAGTTATGGTGTCTATGACATGTGAAACGAAAAGTTATTGTGAAATTTCGCGAAAAAAAATCAATGTACAGACAATTTTATATATATAAATATATATATATATATATATATATATATATATATATATATAGATGGATAGATTATTTCAAAAGTATGAGATACATATAAAGAATTGACAATAACAACGTTAAATAAAAACAAAAACATATAAATAGAAGATTATTAGTCTTAAAAAAGAAAAAGAGAAATGATTTATTGTATATCCATAAATATTGTTGTGAAAATTAAATACATGGATTAGCAGAGAGAGCCGCGTATTTGGGAGGTGCAGGACATGAAAGGTGCCGACCGATGAAGATTAGTGGCGCCGGCAGCATCTAATTAGGGCCGCGTAAGTTCCAGGAACTTGTCTAGCCCCTTCTGGTCATTATGTTTGATGTTTGCCGACAAGCTATATATAAGGGACCCTGACAGTGCCGGTAGTTCTGTTGATGTTCAGCGGTCTTCGAGTGATGTTCAGTGGTCTTCGAGTGATGGTCAGTGCTACAGTGCGACATAGTGCAATGCGGTAAGGTGTTGTGCCGTGTCTCTGTAAGTAACATTATAGTGCCGTGTTTAAGACAGAGCAGTGCCGTTTTAGCAGATTTCCCTTAAGGGAAATCAGCTATTGAGGTTGTACTCATGATGCGATTTTCGAAATTTTTCTTCAAATGTCCATCGATCCTACCCAGGAGATGACGAAAATGAGGTCCGCTCAAAACTGTATATATATATATATATATATATATATATATATATATATATATATATATATATATATATTTGTCTGTTACCGCTCTAGCGGTCGCAATTTTTGTTTGATCGTTACTAAACTCGATATTTAGTCGTTTTATGTAAAAAGAAAGATCAAGTTCGTTAACGGCTGAAATCGGACCAGTGGGAGGGGGGGTTTAGAGGGGAGGATTTTCGAAAATTCGAAATATCTCCGTTACTATACGTCGGATCGAAAAGTTGTACAGAATCAATCTTATTGCAAATTAGATTTACTATAAATATTATTATATACATTTATTCTCTATCTTAAATATTAACTGAGATATTTGCATTTTTATGAAATTTGGGCCGAAAACGGATTTTTGAATTTTCCGCGAAAAGGTAGTTCGGCCCTTTGCCGTAACCGGCTCTCCTATGGAGATTTCTCTATTGTATAACTTCACGTGGGAAATCTGCTTAGTTTACGCAGCCCCTGCGTGACGGACTTTTTGTATGTGAAGTTCAGTGATCGTGAGTGAATTAATGGACTGTGTAATCTGAACAACAGTGACGCTATCAGTGCATACTGTGAGTAGTAATTAAGAATAATTAACCAAGTGCATTGTTAAATAAATTGTGCAGTGATAAAAACTGTGAAACTTGTGTGTCTTTAATTTTGCAATCCAAAAGAACTCTTATTAACAACGTTTATTACTGGTTTTATAATAAAAAGTAACAATACTTTAAGTATGTTAGTTGTATCAGCTATAATAAGTATTCAACCTATTAATTGCAAAAAAAGCATGTTCTGCAAATATTTTAAAAGCATCATTATATTTTAAAAATAACATGTCTTGATGTTGAGGCCTTGGCACTGCACTCCCTACCCCCCTACTTCTTCCCTTACTAGCAAACAATGCGCACACAAAAAAAATACAATCTTTCAATCATAATGTAATATAACAACTTTTCTTAAAATCTATTACAAATAATGCGCGGAAGGGATGATGCTGGATATAAGTAAAATAATCCAAGGAGATGAGAGATGAGTCCCATTGTTCTTCCTAGGATGCGTTTTCTCTCGCATTTTTGGTATTTTACCTCTGTTGCAGAGATCTGTGTCACATTCCTTACAAAATTTAACGTCTACTGGAACGTCTGAGAACTCTTCGTAAATCCATTGGCAACCACCAGCAAGACAGCCTCTAAGTACAAGAGGAATTCCATTTTCAACTGAAAATAAAAATAAAAAAATGTCAAAACTTGAGTCCCACTCCCTTTGTCTCATTCCCGCAGTCCCTTCGCGGATGACCTCACCAATTTCCTCAATCTACAATTCTCTCTCGAGAGAAGACCAAATGTCTTTAGTTCTCCAGAAAACTCACTCCAATCCCATATTCAGGACTCAACTTGAATGATAAGATATTAAATTTTGATAATGAGGCAAAATGTTTATGTCTGACTTTAGACAAAATGCTATCCTAGAAGAACCATATTCTCAATCTCAAAGACCAATGTATCAAGATACTACGAATCATGAGAATCCTAGTGAACACGACATGAAGAGCAGATCGCAAACCAATGATTACACTTTACAGATCTAAAATAGACAACGGAAGTGTGGTATAAACGTCGGCATGAAATAGAAATCTCCTTCTCCAGTGCTCTATTCACCACATGGGAGGTGTGCAGAAGCCTCTCTGTCGACTCTGCCTCGAACTGTGTGTCGACTCCATGCATTCATCAACACATTTATCGATAGTGAAGCTGCAACTTGGTATTCGACATCAAAAATAGCAGTTGAGATATATGACATCCAAATGGAGTATGATGATGAAACTCAAAGAATCCCTCCATGGAAACACCAACCTCCATACATTACCGCCGAGCTGCAAGTTGCCAATATATACCTCCATACTTACCGCCGAGCTGCAAGTTGCCAATATATACCTCCATACATACCGCCGAGCTGCAAGTTGCCAATATATTCCTCCTTACGTACGGCTGAGCTGCAAGTTGCCAATATATACCTCCATACATACCGCCGAGCTGCAAGTTGCCAATATATACCTCCATACATACCGCCGAGCTGCAAGTTCCCAATATATACCTCCATACCTGCCGCCGAGCTGCAAGTTGCCAATATATACCTCCATACATACCGCCGAGCTGCAAGATGCCAATATATACCTCCATACATACCGCCGAGCTGCAAGTTGCCAATATATACCTCCATACATACTGCCGAGCTGCAAGATGCCAATATATACCTCCATACATACCGCCGAGCTGCAAGTTGCCAATATATACCTCCATACATACCGCCGAGCTGCAAGTTGCCAATATATACCTCCGTACGAACCGCCAAGCTGCAAGTTGCCAATATATTCCTCCGTACGTACCGCCAAGCTGCAAGTTGCCAATATATACCTCCATACGAACCGCCAAGCTGCAAGTTGCCAATATATTCCTCCGTACGTACCGGCAAGCTGCAAGTTGCCAATATATACCTCCATACATACCGCCGAGCTGCAAGTTGCCAATATATACCTCCATACGAACCGCCAAGCTGCAAGTTGCCAATATATTCCTCCGTACGTACCGCTGAGCTGCCAGTTGCCAATATATACCTCCATACATACCGCCGAGCTGCAAGTTGCCAATATATACCTCCATTCCAAAAGCCGATTTGTAAGTAGCCAATATATACCTCCATACATACCGCCGAGCTGCAAGTTGCCAATATATACCTCCATACATACCGCCGAGCTGCAAGTTGCCAATATATACCTCCATACATACCGCCGAGCTGCAAGTTGCCAATATATACCTCCATACATACCGCCGAGCTGCAAGTTGCTAATATATACCTCCATACATACTGCCGAGCTTAAAGTGGCCATATATACCTCCATACATACCGCCGAGCTGCAAGTTGCCAATATACACCTCCATACATACCGCCGATCTGCAAGTTGCCAATATATACCTCCATACATACTGCCGAGCTGCAAGATGCCAATATATACCTCCATACATACCGCCGAGCTGCAAGTTGCCAATATATACCTCCATTCCAAAAGCCGATTTGTAAGTTGCCAATATCTACCTCCATACATACCGCCGAGCTGCAAGTTGCCAATATACACCTCCATACATACCGCCGATCTGCAAGTTGCCAATATATACCTCCATACATACTGCCGAGCTGCAAGATGCCAATATATACCTCCATACATACCGCCGAGCTGCAAGTTGCCAATATATACCTCCATACATACCGCCGAGCTGCAAGTTGCCAATATATACCTCCATACATACCGCCGAGCTGCAAGTTGCCAATATATACCTCCATACATACCGCCGATCTGCAAGTTGCCAATATATACCTCCATACATACCGCCGAGCTGCAAGTTGCCAATATATACCTCCATACATACCGCTGAGCTGCCTGTTGCCAATATATACCTCCATACATACCGCCGAGCTGCAAGTTGCCAATATATACCTCCATACATACCGCCGAGCTGAAAGTTGCCAATATATACCTCCATACATACTGCCGAGCTTAAAGTGGCCAATATATACCTCCCAAGTGTTTTATAGTTAGACCAGTTTTGCAATGAGTACTGAGTACAAGTAGGCTTGTATCGCAAGTGATCTGTAGGGAAGTCATATTAACAGTTGGGTTTGTCCATCCATGTTCTATTAATAATGATGTCAAAAAATAGTCCGTCCATGTTAATATTTGTCCTTTATTCTTACATTTCTTGAATAAATATTTTTAATTTTTGATCTTTCGCGATCGTCTGTTGGCATTTATGAATGATGTTAGTAATTGTGTTTCTACGTGTTATTATGCTTAGCATTTTTGGAATTATGGGATTCCTCGAGGCTGATTTCACTGATAAATCAGTGATATCGTTTCCAAAACTCCAGATCTGCCGTTCGATCTAACAAAGTAGGATGTGGATATTCATGTGTTGGCGTATCTGTCTAGCTTTTATAAATATAACTTCAACAGTTGTATAAATATAACTTTAACTAAATTGTTATCGTAAAATCTCATTTGCTAATGCTCCAATAAAACGATTAATTTTGCATAACATAATTAACGTACCAACTAGGGTTGAAAAACATACTCCGTTGCAATACATCTGTTTCGCCACACTAATGTCATAACATTGCTCCATGTTATCCTCCAAACATTGATAGCATCTCCTCAGGCCATATCCTAAAAATGAGGATATCGATTAAGACACTGAAAGTGTGTAGGGAGGAGGAGGAAGGGGCAGTATGAGAGTGTGTGTGTGAGAGAGAGAGAGAGAGAGGGTGAGTGAGTGTGTGAGAGAGAGAGAGAGAGAGAGAGAGAGAGAGAGAGTGAGAGAGGGTGAGTGAGTGTGCGAGAGAGAGAGAGAGAGAGAGAGAGAGAGAGAGAGAGAGAGAGAGGGTGAGTGAGTGAGTGTGCGAGAGAGAGAGAG
>CM032229.1:183860000-184035000 GCA_019009955.1 Riptortus pedestris | reverse complement strand
TGAATTAAATGCTCTCTGAATTTTTATGTCATCTGTAGATGTAATATCTATGTAAACGTAGTCACAGTACCACATTAATGGCAAAATTAGGCTGGATACCAGTTTTATCTTAATTTCTAATGGGAAAAAGTTTTTATATTTTATTAATGGATGTAATGATTTTCTTATTTTGTTAGCTACCGAAGCTGCTTGATCCTGCCATGAGAGATTGCTGTTAAATATTACGCCAAGTATAGTCATTTTTTCACTCTTTTCAATAACCTGCTCATTTATTGTTATTGAAAGTCTAGGCTGTTTAATTTTTTTAAATATTTTTGGGGTACCAAGCAGTAGCCACTTGGTTTTTTTTGTGTTTAGTGTTAATGAATTTTTTGAGCACCAATCAGTAATCCTCTTTAAGTCCTGATTTATTCTTATTAAAAGTTCATTTGCATTTTCCGGAGCACCCGAAAGCCATATGCTAACGTCATCTGCGTATAAATGAATGTTGCTGTGTAGAACACAGGATGTTATGTCATTTATATATATTGAAAACAGAAGTGGCCCCAATACCGAACCTTGTGGTACTCCTGATTTATTTACGGCCCAGTTAGAAGAAATGTTTTTTAATTTAACTTTTTGCCTCCGATTTTCTAAAAAGGATTTTAACCAACTGAGCAATTGCTCGCCCATGCCCATAGCACCAATTTTCATTAGGAGCAACTGGTGATTTACTGTTTCAAAGGCCTTATTGAAATCTAGTGAAACCCACAACACTACATTCCTACGATCTATTGATTTTCTGATGTCAGATGTTATTGTATGTAAAGCTGTACACGTGTTATGCCCATGCCTGAAACCTGATTGATGTGGAGACAATAAACTATATGTATTTAAAAATGTTTTAATGTAGTGAGCAACAATTCTTTCAGCAATTTTAGACATCACCGGCACAATCGAAATAGGCCTGAACTGATCTGGGCATCCACTCCAGCAGCATTACTTCTAATTTTATCCATGCTCCATTTAACATCTTCTTTTGTAACATCATCGAAAATTATGTCGTCAGTAAATTCATTTGTAGGAAGAATAAGATTATTTAGTGGAGTTGTGGTAACTGCTGGGGTGACGAAAAAAGTATTCAAAATTTCTGGATCAATTGAAGCACATTCTTCTTTGCGAGGTTTTAGCACTCCTAAATGTCTCAGATCTTTCCACATCTCTGTTGGTGAAGCTGAAAATAAGGAGTTACTCATCCATTTCTTTCTCTTATCCCTGCATGCTTTACGTACTTTATTTCTAAGGACTCTATAAGATTCCCAGTCTTCTATCTGTTTATATTTTTTGATTAAAAAGAAGAAACAGTCCCTTTTGGATATTAATGCTTTAATTTCAATATCGATCCAAGGAGCTGGTTTTCTCCTACATTTCTTGGAGTTTCTCAAGGGATTGTGTTTATTGAAAATATTCGTAATAATCATATTAAAATTATAAGCCTTATTATTTACATCGATGGGGCTAATAACAGTCGACCAGTCTACGTTTTCTATGTCTTCCCGAAAAAGATTATTATCTATTTTATTGAGATTTCTATAATAACTTATTTTATGTCCATTAGCAAAATTTCCTCGTTTATAGCATATAAAAAGTAAGTCGTGAGTTGAGATCCCTGGAACTTGAATTTGCCCATGTTTTGTAACTTTAGAAGTATCAGAAACTATTATATGGTCTATCCATGTTTCCGCTTCTACTGTACTTGTGATTGCATGGTTAGTCGGCTCGGAAGGAAGCAAATTGACAAAGAGAGAGAGAGAGAGAGAGAGAGAGAGAGAGAGAGAGAGAGAGAGAGAGAGAGTGAGGGGGGGGGAGAGAGAGAGAGAGAGAGAGAGAGAGAGAGAGAGAGAGAGAGAGAGAGAGAGAGAGAGAGAGAGAGAGAGAGAGAGAGAGAGAGGGAGGAGGAGAGAGAGTGAGAGAGAGAGAGAGAGAGGAGAGGAGAGAGAGGAGAGGAGAGAGAGAGAGAGAGAGAGAGAGAGAGAGGAGAGAGGGGAGGAGAGGGGAGAGAGAGAGTGAGAGAGTGAGAGAGAGAGAGAGAGAGAGAGAGAGAGAGAGAGAGAGAGAGAGAGAGAGAGAGAGAGAGAGAGAGAGAGAGAGAGAATCCTTTTACCTTGATGGATGCTCGTTACTAGAATCACAATCCCCAGGATTGCTTTGAGTTCAGGCGCACTGGAAAACATTGAGAAAGTTACAATACTACTAACATTTAACTCGGATATTTATGAGAAAGTGAGACCAATATGACAATTTGAATTTAAAAACCAAATGATTCAATGTGAAATATATACATAAATTGCTAAGGGACGGTCTTCTTGGTTAGCCGGAAACGTGAGATTGAATTGGTTCCTAACATCTCTTAAATAAGTCCTAAAACCAATACAGAAGGGCACTGTTCATCAGTTTGAAATGGTGAAACCAACCTAAAAGTCTACTGTTCATTAGTTTGAAATGGTGAAACCAACCTAAAAGTCCACTATTCAACTCTTAGCCGAGCTATAACCAATACAGAAGGGCACTGTTCATCAGTTTGAAATGGTGAAACCAACCTAAAAGTCCACTGTTCAACTCTTGCCCAGCTATAACCAATATGGGGGGGGGGCACTGTTCATCAGTTAGAAATGGTGAAACCAACCTAAAAGTCCACTGTTCAACTCTTAGCCCAGCTATAACCAATACAGAAGGGCACTGTTCATCAGTTTGAAATGGTGAAACCAACCTAAAAGTCCACTGTTCAACTCTTAGCCCAGCTATAACCAATATAGAAGGGCACTGTTCATCAGTTTGAAATGGTGAAACCAACCTAAAAGTTCACTGTTCAACTCTTAGCCCAGCTATAACCAATATAGAAGGGCACTGTTCATCAGTTTGAAATGGTGAAACCAACCTAAAAGTCCACTGTTCAACTCTTAGCCCAGCTATAACCAATATAGAAGGGCACTGTTCATCAGTTTGAAATGGTAAAACCAACCTAAAAGTCCACTGTTCAACTCTTAGCCCAGCTATAACCAATATAGAAGGGCACTGTTCATCAGTTTGAAATGGCGAAACCAACCTAACACTGTTCAACTCTTAGCCCAGCTATAACCAATATAGAAGGGCACTGTTCATCAGTTTGAAATGGTGAAACCAACCTAAAAGTCCACTGTTCAACTCTTAGCCCAGCTATAACCAATATAGAAGGGCACTGTTCATCAGTTTGAAATGGTGAAACCAACCTAAAAGTTCACTGTTCAACTCTTAGCCCAGCTATAACCAATATAGAAGGGCACTGTTCATCAGTTTGAAATGGTGAAACCAACCTAAAAGTTCACTGTTCAACTCTTAGCCCAGCTATAACCAATATAGAAGGGCACTGTTCATCAGTTTGAAATGGTGAAACCAACCTAAAAGTTCACTGTTCAACTCTTAGCCCAGCTATAACCAATATAGAAGGGCACTGTTCATCAGTTTGAAATGGTGAAACCAACCTAAAAGTTCACTGCGAACACAACACCACCGTGAATATTAAGTGAATAGAAACGATATTTAGAAACCTCCCGACAGAAAGCATCTGAAACGTAAACAAACAGTTCTGCCAACTTCTTACCGGAAAGAAAAACAATTATTCTAATGTAGCTGTCAAGCGGTGGAGACGGTCGTCACTGGCTGATGGTCGAGTACAGCTGGTCGAGTACAGCACTCTGCATTTATTTATTTTTAGAATGATGTTTTTATAAATTGAGGTGTTTTTAATAGTACTTTCAACGCTGATTCCAGATATGCGGCTGGATTTTTTCTAACACGTCAGGTTTTTGTACAATTTAAATGTTAAAATATAACAAATCTAGTATAGTTTAAATAATTTTCCGATAAGTCAAAGGTAGTTTTGATTTCGAGCAGTTAATTGTTAGAACTTTGCTTGTGATTTTCTTTATAAATAAAGAGTTAAATAAATAAAATTCATCAATAAGCATTTATGAATGAACAATAATATTGTTCAGTTAACCAAAAGATGGGAAAAATTAAAACTGTTGGTGTTCTTACACAGTATAATACTCACATGTCAAAATAAATATACAACTATGGTTTTCTTTTATAATAACTAACACATTGCTCCAATAAAATGCACTACTTACTAAATGAAAATACTCTACTGGTTTTTGCTCAGTGTTTTAAGTTTTTTTGCATTCAGTTGGATTGAAACTTCGTTTTTTTGACTTTCTGGTACTGCCAGCGCTTTTGCACTCACGCTGTAACATGCAACAATAGTCGGCTATCATATTATTGTTCCACCTTCCTTGATACCGCTTTTCCAAATACTTAATATCCTGGTGGAATCTTTCTCCATGTTCTTCGCTTACATCACCAAGGTTTTCGGGGAAGAAGTCGATGTGGGAGTGAAGAAAATGTATCTGTATGCTCATATTGCACCCCAATTTCATAAAATTGCTCAATATTGTCATGGTTTTATCAAAATCATTGTCTGTCATCAGTTTTCTAATTTGCGGACCCACAAAAATTCCTTCTTTCAGCTTCTCGCTTGATATCTTTGGAAACTTATCCATGAGGTATTTGAAACATTCACCTTATTTGGAAAGAGCTTTGGTGAACTGCTTCATTAAACCTAGTTTTATGTGAAGAGGGGGAAGTTGCACATCCTCCCTTCGCACAAGACTTTTATTGACAATGTTCTTTGAACCAAGTTGTCTCGAGGCCAGGTCGTTGTCGTCCAGTGCTTGTCTTTAGCTCGGATGTCCACTCACAGATAAAACATGGCATTTTTGTGTTGCCACTCTGCTGTCTACGTAACATTCCAATCACTTTTAAATCACCACATACTTTCCAGCAGTGATTTTCATACTGAACACATTCCAGAAGAGTTTTTAGATTTTCATAAGTTTCCTTTAGATGCATCGAATGGGCTTTTGGAATGGAACCCACACTAAATAATAACATAACATAACCTCAAACAAACTATGTCATCTAATTGTTGAGAGAGATACAGGAAATGGCGCTTTGACTCGCGCAGTGGTGCCATCTGTCAATAATTATGATTGAAATACTCTTAATTTTGAACGGACCTCATTTTCGTGATCTCCTGGGTAGGATCGATGTACATTTGAAGATATTTTTCGACAGCTCGCGTCATGAGTACGACCTCAATAGCTGATTCCCCTTCATAAAATTCTTCAAATGTCCATCGATCCTACCCAGAAGATGATGAGGTCCGTACTATATATATATATATATATATATATATATATATATATATATATATATATATATATATTTGTCTGTTAACGCTCTAGCAGTCGCAATTATTGTTTGATCGTTAACAAACTCGATATTTAGTCGTTTTATGTAAAAAGAAAGATCAAGTTCGTTAACGGCTGAAATCGGATCAGGGGGAGTATTTTCGAAATATCTCCGTTACTATTCGTCGGATCGAAAACTTGTATAGAACCAATCTTATTGCAAATTAACAAATCTATAAATGTTGTTATGTACATTTTATTGTCTTTAATATTAACCAAGATATTTGCGTTTTTTTTAGTTTTCGGCCTTCAGTAAACCCCCACTCCTAGTCATGGCATATCAATAATAAGCTGTTATATCATGGACCACTTCATTCCAAGGTGAATACCAAATATGGTCATCATTTTAGCAGATTTCCCTTAAGGGAAATCAGCTATTGAGGTCGTACTCATGACGAAATTTTCGAAAAAAGTTCTTCAAGTGTCCATCGATCGTATCCAGGAAATGACGAAAATGAGGTCCGTTCAAAATTGTATACATATATATATATATATATATATATATATATATATATATATATATAATAGATTTATATATTTGTCTGTTAACGCTCTAGCGGCAATTTTTGTATAATCGTTACGAAACTTACGGTCTGTTCATCCCCCCCCCCCCTTCTTTAGTTCTTGGACTACTAAAATTTGAGTTATTAAAATATAAATTATTATTACAATTCAGAAGCCGTTTCAGTTGGGAATTTATTTTAATTAACTGAAAGATTTCTCATTACCGTTTGTATTTAATCACGGAGGTGTTGTGTTACCAGTAAGGAGATTTCTCTATTGTAAAACTTTGCGTGGGAAATCTGCTTAGTCTACGCAGCCCCTGCGTGACGGACGTTTTACTTAGTGAGATACACGTAAACATGCCATCAAGTAAGACTTGTTTCTCTATTCGATAATGTTTATTTTATCCAGTATCTATATTTAACCGTTTCAGTCCATACTAAATATACTACTTGTTATTGTCCGAAATAGGACCTGGAATAGTTAGGTTTTAGAGGAGAGATTCCAAAATTCAAAATATATTCGTCGGGCCGTATAATTTTGTAGAACTAATCTTGTCGAGCAGTTGATGCTGGACAATTTTTGTTCTATACATTTTTTCGTACCTCAAGTATTACGCTTTATAATAATTATACACACATATATATATATATATATATATATATATATATATATATATACTAGCTGAGATACCCGGCTTCGCCCGGGATTGATTTGAGGCTGAATGATGATGGTATTGTTTTGGCAAGGCTTTATTTTGCACACTATTTTGACATTTACCCGTCCCAGTGTTTAGGGTTAATACCCGTTGTTAAAAATAAAATTAATTTTTTACACTTCACTGTCCTCCATATTGTCACATTTTCCGTCTCCTGTGCATTATGCATAGATTTAAATTATTAAGGACAAAATATTCTAATAATATATTATAATTTGAATTAATTTTTCCAGGTGAGGTACCTGATAGTTCAAATTGGAATGAATTGTTGAGCATATCAATATTTCTACGCAAATTACTTGCTCCAAACATTGTTCCCGGAGAAATATATAAAACAAAAGTTAATCTAAATAACAAAGTAAACAACTTTTATTGTGTGCATGTTTGCCGAAATCCCAATAGGAAACGAAATATCACTATATTTAATTTCAGGCCTCCCTTATAACCCCAACTCCTGCCCGTCTCTAGAAATGTTAATGTGGCTTATTATAAGGAAGGCGTTAGTGCTAATTCACATACCGAGTTTGGTTTAGTTGAGTTTTTTGTGCCAAATAAAATTGTTGACTTCCGCAATAGTTTTTAACGTATAACTCATTTATGCTTAGGTATACGACAAAAGTGTAGATACCAAAGTTGTTCCAAATAACAAAATAAACAACTTTTGTTATGTGCATAATTGCCGAAACTGCATTAGGAAACGAAATATTGCTATTTTTAATTTCAGCCCTCCCTTATAACCCCCACTCCTGTTCGTCTCGGAGGATATTAATATAGCCTGAAGTCTAAGTTGGGTTAGTAGTAATATACATACCAAGTTTCATAAAATTCAGTTCAGCCGTTTATGCGTGAAAAGGTAACAAACAAACAGACACCAAAGAAACAAAATGCAGTTATGGTGTCTATGCCCTGTGAAACGAAAAGTTATCGTGAAATTTCGCGAAAAAAATCCATGTACAGACAGAGGTTACAATTTTGTATAGATTTTATTTTATATAGATATATATAACAATTTGGAATGGACCTCATTTTCGTCATCTCCTGGGCAGGACCGATGGGCGTTTGAAGAAATTTTTCGAAAATCGCATCATGCGTACGACTTCAATAGCTGATTTCCTTTAAGAGAAATCTGCTAAAATTGTATAGTACCAATCTTACTTTAAAATGAAATTGTCCATAAATATTGTTACATACATAGTTCCCCTATGATGAATATTAACCAAGATATTGCGATATTTAGTTTTCAGCCTTCAGTGAATCCCCATTTCTACTGATGTCATTATAATAATAATGCTATAGTGTGAATAATAATGTTATAGTATGGATAATAATGTTATAAATAAATAATAATAATAATGTTATAGTATGAATAATAATGTTATAGTATGAACAATAGTGTTATAGTATGAACAATAGTGTTATAGTATGAACAATAGTGTTATAGTATGAACAATAATGTTATAGTATGGATAATAATGTTATAAATAAATAATAATAATAATGTTATAGTATGAAATAATTTACTGGAAGCTGAAATACCAGGTACTTGTATAGTATTGTTCATACTATACAATAGTGTTATAGTATGAACAATAGTGTTATAGTATGAACAATAATGTTATAGTATGGATAATAATGTTATAAATAAATAATAATAATAATGAAATACCAGTTATAGTTTGAATTATGTGAGGTAGCAAACAATAGTGTTTGATTTAACTTTTGAATATTGAGGTTGTAATAGTGTGTTCATAAGTGTATATATATATGTATAAATGTATATATATATGAATATATATATGTTATAGTATGAATAATAATATATCGTATGAATAATAATGTTATAGCGGTCCAATAGTGTTATAGTTACAATAGTGTTATAGTATGAACAATAGTGTTATAGTATGAAATCGGAAATATGTTATAGTATGAAAAATTATACAGAATCAATAGTGTTAAATTTATGAAAAATAGTGTTTATAGTATGAACAATAGTGTTATAGTAATAATAATTTTTATGAAATAGATAACGGATTTATGAATTACCGCGTAGTTAGTTCCTCCATGTAAGTTTTCCATTATGTGAGGTACATGCAAATACATACGTTGTTTGATTTAACTTTTTAAAGATTTTACTCGACTATGTTGGTTGTTGTAACTATTTAACTGTTTCATTCATCACTGAAGATCATTTTAGCAGATTTCTGTTAAGGGGGTTCAAAACTATATATATGTATATACGTCTTTTAACGCTCTAGTGGTCGCAATTTTTGTTTAATCATAACCAAACTCGGTATTTAATCGTTTTATGTAAAATGAAAGATCGAGTTCGTTAAGGGGGGTTTCGATGGGGAATTTCGAAAATTCGAAATATCTCCGTTACTATATGCCGGATCGAAAACTTCTATAGAACCAATCTTATTGCAAATTAAATGTTCAATAAATATCGTTATATACATATATTCTCTATCTTGAATATTAACCGAGATATTTGCATTTTCCAGTTTTCAGCCTTCAGCAAACACCGCTTCTACTAATGTTACATTAACTATACTCTGTTATGTAATAAAGTCCGTCACGCTGCGTAAACTAAGCAGATTTCCCTTGTGAAGTTTAGTAATAGATAAATATACATACTGCTAACACAACAACACCGTGAATAAATACAAACGGAAATAAATGTTTCATCCAATTTCAATAACCTGCCGACAGGAAGCGTTAGGTTAGAAATGTAAACAAACGGGTCGGCCTGCGTCACACCGGAATGAAAAACAATTACTGAATTATATCAGAATATAACACATTACTTTATTACACATTAATTTTATTGAGAACTATTTACTATATCTACTAGTATAGTAGATTTATAATGAGTCATAATAATTGTTATCTCAATCAATAAAATTTTAGTAGTCCAAAACTTTAAGATGGGGGGGGGGTCATATTTGCTTGTTTCTCGTATAATAAAAGTCTCTTGAATGCAATTTTTGGTATTTAAATTTCCAATAATGTGATTTATTATGTAGCAGAGTATTGTTTACGTAACATGAGTAGAAGTGGCGGTTTGATGAAAACTGAAAAATGCAAAAATCTCGGTTAATATTCAAGATAGAGAATAAATGTATATAACAATATTTATAGTAAATTTAATATGTAATAAGATTGATTTTGTACAATTTTTCGATCCGACGAATAGTAACGGAGATATTTTGAATTTTCGAAAATCCTACCCTCTAAACCTCCCCCCTCCCCGTGGTCCGATTTCAGCCGTTAACGAACTTGATCTTTCGTTTTACATAAAACGATTAATTATCGAGTTTGGTAACGATCAAACAACAATTGCGACCGCTAGAGCGGTAACAGACAAATATATATATATATATATATATATATATATATATATATATATATATATATATATATATATATATACAGTTTTGAACGGACCTCATTTCGTCATCTACACTACTATCGATGGACATTTGAAGAAAAATTTCGAAAATTCCGTCATGAGTACAACCTCAATAGCTGATTTCCCTTGAGGGAAATCTGCTAAAATCACATTCTTCGAAGCTTAACTACCATAAATTGTTTTCAAGAGACCTTTATTATGAGAGATGAATGCAAATATGTTATCGTGACGCCCCCCCCCACTTCTTAAGTTCTTGGACTACTAAAATTTGATTGATTGAGATAAAATGTATTCCGATCCATTATAAATTACAGTACTAGATATAGTTTTCAATAAAATTAATATGTTATATTCTGATATATTTCAGTAATTGATTTTCATTCCTGTGAGAAGTTAGCACACCTGTTTGTTTACGTTTCAGGTGCTTCCCTTGTGGAGGTTTCTTATTATCGTTTGTATGTATTCACTTGATGATGGCGGTGCTATTGTGTTACCATTATGTAGATTTATCTATTGTTAAACATCACGAGGGAAATCTGCCCCCGTGCGAGGGAACATGAGAGAATTTAAACTATTGTCAATTCGATATGTATTGTTCAATTGTTAATGTAGATGGGCCTGAAAGAGCTTCCAATGTAGGAATCAAGAGTTATTATTTGGGGGATTATAAGAAGTGATAAAGATCAATTTATCTTGTGTGCGGGTTCCGATGCTGAGCCCTGCCTCACGATCTGGCTAGGAATAAAGGACATAGCTAATAGACAGTAGTATAGGCTTGATCCTTTGTAGAGGCGAAGGACATTATATTGGCGGGACCTTGAAAGCAAGCCTCACCTGTGGTGTACTTGACATTCCTGTTCTCAACACACAATGCATAATATACCCTGCACGGCAAATTATAGCGGAGTAGCTATTAGGTGGTACGCACGACACGCAAAGATCTCTTAATCTCTATCGAGAGAGAGAGAGAGAGAGAGAGAGAGAGAGAGAGAGAGAGAGAGAGAGAGAGAGAGAGAGAGAGAGAGAGAGAGAGGGAGAGGATGAGAGTGAGAGAGTGTGTGTGTGTGAGAGAGAGGGAGAGAGTGAGAGTGCTTTTGTGTGTGTGTGTGTGTGTGTGTGTGAGAGAGAGAGAGAGAGAGAGAGAGAGAGAGAGAGAGAGAGAGAGAGAGAGAGAGAGAGAGAGAGAGAGAGAGAGAGAGAGAGAGAGAGAGAGAGAGAGAGCGACTGAGAGTGAGTGTGTGTGTGTGTGTGTGAGTGAAAGAAAGAGGGAGAGAGTGTGTTGTGTGTGTGTGTGTGTGTGTGTGTGTGTGAGAGAGAGAGAGAGAGAGACAGAGACAGAGTGAGTGAGTGAGAGAGAGAGAGAGACAGAGTGAGTGAGTGAGAGAGAGAGAGAGAGACAGAGTGAGTGAGTGAGAGAGAGAGAAAGAGAGAGAGAGAGAGAGAGAGAGAGAGAGAGAGAGAGAGAGAGAGAGAGAGTGAGAGAGAGGGAGAGGATGAGAGTGAGAGAGTGTGTGTGTGTGAGAGAGAGGGAGAGAGTGAGAGTGCTTTTGTGTGTGTGTGTGTGTGTGTGTGTGTGTGTGTGTGTGTGTGTGAGAGAGAGAGAGAGAGAGAGAGAGAGAGAGAGACAGACAGACAGACAGACAGACAGACAGACAGACAGACAGAGACAGAGAGAGAGAGACATAGAGAGAGAGAGAGTGATTTTGTTGGTAATGGTCTAGCGGTTGCACTCGGAGCTAAATTAAACTCGGTATGTGTATTAGCACTGACGCCTTAACTATCACGAGCCCTACCAACATTCTACGGAGTGGGGGCTGTAAGGGAGGCCTGAATTTAAAAATAGGTGTATTTCGTTTCCTATTGGTTTAACGGCGATTATGCGCATAACAAAAGCTGTTTATTATGTTATTTACATTAACTTTTATTATATTCACTTTTGCTCTATAACAAAGTATAAACAAGATATACACTAAAAACTAAAGCGGGATTCAACAATTTTAATGGGGTTAAAAGACTTAACCCAACTCAACGAAACTCCGTATTTAATTTAGTATTAAAACCTCCCAATTTATAAGATATTCAAATCTCTAGGTTCGAAAGGGAGTGGGAGTTATAACGGAGGCCTAAAATAAAAATTAGCGATATTTCATTTTCTATTTGTTTTTCGTAAAACATGCACATAACAATAGCTGTTTACTTTGTTATTTAGAGTGAACAGTTTTAGAATTGTGACGATAATGTAATCAGATTTGTTAACATATTGTTACGTTTTATTACTAAACCAGTAATAAACGTTGATAATAAGAGTTCTTTTGGATTGCAACATTAAACACACACAAGTATCACAGTTTATCACTGCACAATTTATTTCACAATGCACAATACTCTTGGTTAATTATTACTACTCACAGTATTACACTGATAGTGTCACTGTTCTTCAGATTTCACAGTCCAATAATTCCAAGCCTGGGGGCAGCACCCCCCCCCCAAGCCTGGGGGCTGCACCCCTCCCCTCCAAGCCTGGGGGCAGCACCCCTCCCCTCCAAGCCTGGGGGCAGCACCCCTCCCCTCCAAGCCTGGGGGCTGCACCCCTCCCCTCCAAGCCTGGGGGCAGCACCCCTCCCCTCCAAGCCTGGGGGCAGCACCCCTCTCCTCCAAGCCTGGGGGCTGCACCCCTCCCCTCCAAGCCTGGGGGCAGCACCCCTCCCCTCCAAGCCTGGGGGCTGCACCCCTCCCCTCCAAGCCTGGGGGCTGCACCCCTCACCACCAAGCCTGGGGGCAGCACCCCGCCCCGCCAAGCCTGGGGGCAGCACCCCTGCCCTCCAAGCCTGGGGGGTGCACCCCTCCCCCCCAAGCCTTGGGGCTGCACCCCTCTCCTCCAAGCCTGGGGGCAGCACCCCTCTCCTCCAAGCTTGGGGGCAGCACCCCTCCCCTCCAAGCCTGGGGGCAGCACCCCTCCTCCCCATGCCTGGGGGCAGCACCCCTCCCCTCCAAGCCTGGGGCAGCACCCCTCCTCCCCAAGCCTGGGGGTTGCCCCTCTAACTTCCAAGCCTGGAGGGGCCCCCCCCCTACCTCTTCCCTTGGTAAAAACAATGCACACACAAAAAAATACAATCTTTCAATCATAATTTAATATAACAAATTTTCTTAAAATTTATTACAAATAGTGCGCAGAAGGGATGATGCTGGATATAAGTAAAATAATCCAAGAAGATGTGAGATGAGTCCCATTGTTCTTCCTAGGATGCGTTTTGTCTTTCTCACCGCCGTTGACGCCCCCGGGATGCGATCCCTTTTCCTCTTTTTCTTTCTTACCGCCGTTGTCGCCCCCGGGATGCGATTCCTTGTCCTCTTTCACTATCTCATCTTTGTTGCAGAGATCTGTAGTACATGTCTTACAAGATTTAAACTCTATATTTGGGTATAATTTTTTTTGTTCTTCACAATCAGGAGGAGAACAGCCTCTATTTACAAGAGGAACTCCTTTTTCAACTGAAAAAAAAAAAATATATCAAACTTGAGTCCCAATAACTTGTTCTCATTCCCGCAGTCCCTGTCACTCCGCCTGTGTCTCGCAATCTCCCTCTCTCTCTCTCTCTCTCTCTCTCTCTCTCTCTCTCTCTCTCTCTCTCTCTCTCTCTCTCTCTTCGTCTTGGTGGCCTCGCCATTTTCCTCAAATTAAGAAATATAAAGAAAAATTGCTTGTAGGAAAAACAATCTCTGGTTCTCTCTCGAGAAGACCAAATGTCTTTGTTCTCCAGAAAACACACTCCAATCTCATATCCAGGACTCAACTTGAATGATAATATTATAAATTTTGATAATGAGGCAACATGTTTAGGAAGAACCATATTCTCAATCTCAAAGACCAATGTATCAAGATACTACGTATCATGAGAATCCTAGTGAACACGACAAGAAGAGCAGATCGCAAACCAATGATTACACTTTACAGATCTAAAATAGACAACGGAAGTGTGGTATACACGTCGGCATGAAATAGAAATCTCCTTCTCCAGTGCTCTACTCACCACATGGGAGGTGTGCAGAAGCCTCTCTGTCGACTCTGCCACGAGCTGTGTGTCGACTCCATGCATTCATCAACACATATATTGATATTCGACATCAAAAATAGCAGTTGAGATATATGACATCCAAATGGAGTATGATGATGAAACTCAAAGAATCCCTCCATGGAAACACCAACCTCCATACATACCGCCGAGCTTCAAGTTGCCAATATATACCTCCATACATACCGTCGAGCTGAAAGTTGCCAATATATACCTCCATACTTACCGCCGAGCTGCAAGTTGCCAATATATACTTACCGCCGAGCTTCAAGTTGCCAATATATACCTCCATACATACCGTCGAGCTGAAAGTTGCCAATATATACCTCCATACTTACCGCCGAGCTGCAAGTTGCCAATATATACCACCATACATACCGCCGAGCTGCAAGTTGCCAATATATACCTCCATACTTACCGCCGAGCTGCAAGTTGCCAATATATACCTCCATACATACCGCCGAGCTGCAAGTTGCCAATATATACCTCCATACTTACCGCCGAGCTGCAAGTTGCCAATATATACCTCCATACTTACCGCCGAGCTGCAAGTTGCCAATATATACCTCCATACCTGCCGCCGAGCTGCAAGTTGCCAACATATACCTCCATACATACCGCCGAGCTTCAAGTTGCCAATATATACCTCCATACATACCGTCGAGCTGAAAGTTGCCAATATATACCTCCATACCTGCCGCCGAGCTGCAAGTTGCCAACATATACCTCCATACATACCGCCGAGCTGAAAGTTGCCAATATATACCTCCATACATACCGCCGAGCTGCAAGTTGCCAATATATACCTCCATACATACCGCCAAACTGCAAGTTGCCAATATATACCTCCATACATACCGCCGAGCTGCAAGTTGCCAATATATACCTCCATACATACCGCCAAACTGCAAGTTGCCAATATATACCTCCATACATACCGCCGAGCTGCAAGTTACCAATATACACCGCCGACCTTCAAGTTGCCAATATATACCTCCATACATACCGCCGAACTGCTAGTTGCCAATATATACATTTTCCACCAAAATCATAAACAGGTTCGACGAAAATTGAATTATTGTCACTGGCACCAAACAAGCAAGAGTCGATTTGGCATAACGACCGCTGCTTCTTCCAAGTTTGATCCTAGTTCCTCCGTTATCAGCCCGACTGCAGTGCACGCATCGGCTAAGAGGACCAGATACCTACCCCCCCCCCGCTGCTTTGTTTCTCTGACTAAAAGTTTAACATGTTGGATACATATTAAAGTAATTAAATTATTATTATTATTATTATTTATTAACGTCCACTTTAAAGTAATTAAATTAATAGTAATCACTTTTATGTATGAATATACATTGTTCGTAATACTTTTCCAATGATGTATTACATTTATAAAATAGGATTGTTTCCTCAACAAGCCAATCGAATTTTTTTTATTTTCTATGTTCCTATCTTTCGTCTGTTTGTAGCCTACAGACATATCGCAAGTGATCTGTAGGGAAATCATATTAACAGTTGGGTTCGTAGATCCATGTTCTATTAATAATGATGTCAAAAAATAGTCTGTCCTTTATTTTTATATTTCTTGAGTAAATATTTTTAAGTTTTGACCTCTAGCAGTCGTCTGCTGGCATTTATGAATTATGTTAGTAATTGTGTTTCTACGTGTTGTTATGCTTAGCATTTTTGGAATTATGGGATCCCTCGAGGCTGATTTCTCTGATAAATCAGTGATATCGTTTCCAAAACTCCAGATCTGCCGTTCGATTTAACAAAATTGGTTGTGGATATTCATGTGTTCATGTGTTGGCATACTTGCTAATTCTCCAATAAAACGATTAATTTTACATAACATGATTAACGTACCAACGTGGACTAATATGCACGCTCCATCGCAAGGCACCTGTTTTGCATCTTTAAGGTCAAAACATTTCTTCATGTCATCACAGGCATAGCATTGGACGCCATATGCTAAAAATGAGGATATCGATTGAGAAGTACTGAAGTACGCGTATGGAGGAGGAGGAAGAGGCAGTATGAGAGTGTGTGTGTGAGAGAGAGGGCTAGTGAGTGTGTGTGTGCGGGCGTGCGTGCGTGCGTGTGTGTGTGTGTGTGTGTGTGTGTGTGTGTGTGTGTGTGTGTGTGTGTGTGCGTGCGTGTGTGTGCGTGTGTGTGTGTGTGTGTGTGTGTGTGTGTGTGTGTGTGTGTGTGTGTGTGTGTGTGTGTGTAAGAGAGAGACAGAGGAGAAAGGGTGTGTGTGAGAGAGAGAGAGAGAGAGAGAGAGAGAGAGAGAGAGAGAGAGAGAGAGAGAGAGAGAGAGAGAGAGAGAGAGAGAGAGGGAGAGAGAGAGAGAGAGACAGAATCCTATTACCTTGATGAAAGCTCGTTACTAGAATCACAACCACGACGAATGCTTTAATTTCAGCCGCACTGGAAAACATTGATAAAGCTATAGATTTACAACACTACTACTAGCATTTAACTCGGATATTTATGAGAAAGTGAGACCGCACTTGAAATGGTGAAACCAACCTAAAAGTCCACTATTCAACTCTTAGCCCAGCTATAACCAATACAGAAGGGCACTGTTCATCAGTTTGAAATGGTGAAACCAACCTAAAAGTCCACTGTTCAACTCTTAGCCCAGCTATAACCAATACAGAAGGGCACTGTTCATCAGTTTGAAATGGTGAAACCAACCTAAAAGTCTACTGTTCATTAGTTTGAAATGGTGAAACCAACCTAAAAGTCCACTATTCAACTATTAACCCAGCTATAACCAATACAGAAGGGCACTGTTCATCAGTTTGAAATGGTGAAACCAACCTAAAAGTCCACTATTTAACTATTAACCCAGCTATAACCAATACAGAAGGGCACTGTTCATCAGTTTAAAAAGGTGAAACTGACCTAAAAGTCCACTATTCAACTATTAACCCAGCTATAACCAATACAGTAGGGCACTGTTCATCAGTTTGAGATGGTGAAACCAACCTAAAAGTCCACTATTCAACTCTTAGCCCAGCTATAACCAATATAGAAGGGCACTGTTCATCAGTTTGAAATGGTGAAACCAACCTAAAAGTCCACTGTTCAACTCTTAGCCCAGCTATAACCAATATAGAAGGGCACTGTTCATCAGTTTGAAATGGTGAAACCAACCTAAAAGTCCACTATTCAACTATTAGCCCAGCTATAACCAATATAGAAGGGCACTGTTCATCAGTTTGAAATGGCGAAACCAACCTAAAAGTCCACTATTTAACTATTAGCCCAGCTATAACCAATATAGAAAGGCACTGTTCATCAGTTTGAAATGGTGAAGCCAACCTAAAAGTCCACTATTCAACTATTAGCCCATCTATAACCAATATAGAAGGGCACTGTTCATCAGTTTGAAATGGTGAAATCCACCTAAAAGTCCACTATTCAACTATTAGCCCAGCTATAACCAATATAGAAGGGCACTGTTCATCAGTTTGAAATGGTGAAACCAACCTAAAAGTCCACTGTTCAACTCTTAGCCCAGCTATAACCAATATAGAAGGGCACTGTTCATCAGTTTGAAATGGTGAAACCAACCTAAAAGTCCACTATTCAACTCTTAGCCCAGCTATAACCAATACAGAAGGGCACTGTTCATCAGTTTGAAATGGCGAAACCAACCTAAAAGTCCACTGATCAACTCTTAGCCCAGCTATAACCAATACAGAAGGGCACTGTTCATCAGTTTGAAATGGTGAAACCAACCTAAAAGTCCACTATTTAACTATTAACCCAGCTATAACCAATACAGAAGGGCACTGTTCATCAGTTTGAAATGGTGAAACCAACCTAAAAGTCCACTATTCAACTATTAACCCAGCTATAACCAATACAGAAGGGCACTGTTCATCAGTTTGAAATGGTGAATCCAACCTAAAAGTCCACTATTCAACTCTTATCCCAGCTATAACCAATACAGAAGGGCACTGTTCATCAGTTTGAAATGGTGAAACCAACCTAAAAGTCCACTATTTAACTATTAACCCAGCTATAACCAATACAGAAGGGCACTGTTCATCAGTTTGAAATGGTGAAACCAACCTAAAAGTCCACTATTTAACTATTAACCCAGCTATAACCAATACAGAAGGGCACTGTTCATCAGTTTGAAATGGTGAAACCAACCTAAAAGTCCACTATTCAACTATTAGCCCAGCTATAACCAATACAGAAGGGCACTGTTCATCAGTTTGAAATGGTGAAACCAACCTAAAAGTCCACTATTCAACTATTAACCCAGCTATAACCAATACAGAAGGGCACTGTTCATCAGTTTGAAATGGTGAAACCAACCTAAAAGTCCACTGTTCAACTCTTAGCCCAGCTATAACCAATACAGAAGGGCACTGTTCATCAGTTTGAAATTGTGAAACCAACCTAAAAGTCCACTATTTAACTATTAACCCAGCTATAACCAATACAGAAGGGCACTGTTCATCAGTTTGAAATGGTGAAACCAACCTAAAAGTCCACTGATCAACTCTTAGCCCAGCTATAACCAATACAGAAGGGCACTGTTCATCAGTTTGAAATGGTGAAACCAACCTAAAAGTCCACTATTTAACTATTAACCCAGCTATAACCAATACAGAAGGGCACTGTTCATCAGTTTGAAATGGTGAAACCAACCTAAAAGTCCACTATTTAACTATTAACCCAGCTATAACCAATACAGAAGGGCACTGTTCATCAGTTTGAAATGGTGAAGCCAACCTAAACGTCCACTATTCAACTCTTAGCCCAGCTATAACCAATACAGAAGGGCACTGTTCATCAGTTTGAAATGGTGAAACCAACCTAAAAGTCCACTATTTAACTATTAACCCAGCTATAACCAATACAGAAGGGCACTGTTCATCAGTTTGAAATGGTGAAACCAACCTAAAAGTCCACTATTCAACTCTTAGCCCAGCTATAACCAATACAGAAGGGCACTGTTCATCAGTTTGAAATGGTGAAACCAACCTAAAAGTCCACTATTTAACTATTAACCCAGCTATAACCAATACAGAAGGGCACTGTTCATCAGTTTGAAATGGTGAAACCAACCTAAAAGTCCACTGTTCAACTCTTAGCCCAGCTATAACCAATACAGAAGGGCACTGTTCATCAGTTTGAAATGGTGAAACCAACCTAAACGTCCACTATTCAACTCTTAGCCCAGCTATAACCAATACAGAAGGGCACTGTTCATCAGTTTGAAATGGTGAAACCAACCTAAAAGTCCACTGTTCAACTCTTAGCCAAGCTATAACCAATACAGAAGGGCACTGATCATCAGTTTGAAATGGTGAAACCAGCCTAAAAGCTCTCGTGAAATATCTCTATTGTAAAACTTCACGTGTGAAATCTGCTTAGTTTACTGCTTAGCCACTGCGTGACGGACTTTTTTTTTATGTATACATATATACATATATATATATGTATATATATATATATATATATATATATATATATATATATATATATATATATATATAAAACATCCGGCTTTTGGTTCATGGTCATTTCTCACGGATTGTACGTAAAGGAAGTTATTATACTATATATTTATTTTCCCACCGAATGGTATTATTTAATTTGTAGACTGGTTGAATCGAGAACTGAGATAAATTAATAACATGAAAGTGGCCGCGAGCACGGTTAAATGGAGATAAGAAAATAAGAAATTATTGGGTGTTTAGTTTTTATGACTGACTGCATTTCCTCTCCAAATACTGGCTCCTTGCGACACAACATGAGAGCCAATAATCCAGAATTATGTGAGTTTTAGCAGATTTCCCTAAAATTGAGGTCGTACTCATGACGAGATTTTCGAAAAATGTCTTTAACTGTCCATCGATCCTACAAAGGAGATGACGAAAATAAGGTCCGTTCAAAATTATATATATAAATATATATATATATATATTTGTCTGTTAACGCTCTAGCAGTCGCAGTTATTGTTTAATTGTTAACAAACTCGATATTTAGTCGTTTTATGTAAAAAGAAAGATCAAGTTCGTTAACGGCTGAAATCGGATCAGGGGGAGTATTTTCGAAATATCTCCGTTGCTATTCGTCGTATCGAAAACTTGTATAGAACCAATCTTATTGCAAATTAACAAATCAATAAATGTTGTTATGTACATTTTATTGTCTTTTATATTAACCAAGATATTTGCGTTTTTTTAAATTTTCGGCCTTCAGTAAACCCCCACTCCTAGTCATGGCATATCAATAATAAGCTGTTATATCATGGACCACTTCATTTCAAGGAGAAGACCAAATATGGTCATCATTTTAGCAGATTTCCCTTAAAGGAAATCAGCTATTGAGGTCGTACTCATGACGCGATTTTCGAAATATTTCCTCAAATGTCCTTCGATCCTACCCAGGAGATGACGAAAATGAGGTCCGTTCAAAATTTTATATATATATATATATATATATATATTTGTCTGTTAACGCTCTAGCGGTCGCAATTTTTGTTTGATCTTTACCAAACTCGGAATTTAATCGTTTTATGTAATGAGGAAGATCAAGTTCGTTAATGGCTGAAATCGGACCAGAGGGAGGGGGGCTTTAGAGGGGGGATTTTTGAAAATTCAAAATATCTCCGTTATTATGCATCGGATAGTAAAATTGTATAGAATAAATCTTATTGCAACTTAAATCTACTAAAAATAAAGTGCTATACATTTATTCTGTATCTTGAATATTAACCGAGATATTTGCATTTGTATTCTGCGTGTGGTCACCAGTAGGCTATGTTCGGACTTTCCGCCGAGAGCTCTGGTGGCCGTTTCTATAACTATTCGTCCCTCGTGAATAGGTTTAGAGGTTAGGTTAACTGTTTTTGGGGCTAGAAACTACTGGGTTATTACGCCCTAAATAATGTTCTAGGTTTAGAGGTTTCTTACTACTACAGTTGTTATTAGGCAGATTTCTCTATTGTAAAACTTCTCGTGGGAAATCTGCTTAGTTTACGCAGCCCCTGCGTGACGGACTTTTTATTAAATGTGGGCGGGTAACGGACGAAAGTCAGGTAGGGGACAGCATACAGAGAGGTATAAATGTACTTTAGAAGCAGTTTGCATAGAGATAGAGGAGCCGGTGTCTTGATTAGCGCCATCTAGGGACAGCTGTTGCAGGTGAATGGGTTCAGCCACCTCTACACCCCGGATATAGCCCGCTAGGACACTTCCTTCAAGAATATGTACGTAGAATATAATCACTGACGCTAAAAGCTCTTCCGCCGAACAGTAACGGCCTTTGCAAGCTGGGTCTTTGCTCCCTCAACCCGGCAGTGGGAACGAGAAATAAAACCCGTCACGCAGGTGTTGCGTCAACTAAGCCGATTTCACACGTGAAGTATTACAATAGAGAAATCTGCTTACTAATAACAGTAGTAGTAACAAATCTCTAAACCAATTCACGAGGGACGAACATGGACTGGCACATACACACACAAACACAAACCTTATTTAGGGCGTAATAACCCAGTAGTTTCACGCCCAAAAAACAATTAACCTAACCTATATATATATATATATATATATATATATATATATATATATATATATATATATATATAAAATTGTAACCTCTGTCTGTACATTGATTTTTTTTGCGAAATTTCACGATAACTTTTCGTTTCACATGTCATAGACACCATAACTGCATTTTGTTTCTTTCGTGTGTATTTGTTTGTTTGTTACATTTTCACGCATAAACGGCTGAACCGAATTTTACGAAACTTGGTATGTATATTACTACTAACCCAACTTAGACTTTAGGCTATATTAATATCCTCTGAGACGAACAGGAGTGGGGGTTATAAGGGAAGCCAGAAATTAAAAATAGCGATATTTCGTTTCCTATTGGTTTTTCGGCAATTATGAACATAACAAAAGTTGTTTATTTTGTTATTTAAAGTAATTTTTGTTATATTCACTTTTTTCGTAAACCGAATTATTAACGAGATATACGCTAAAACCTATAGCGGAAGTGAACAATTTTATTTGGGACAAAAGACCCAACCGAAATAAATAAAACTCGGTATATGTATTAGCACTAACGCTTTTATTATAACAAGCCATACCAACACTTCTAGGGCAGGGCAGGAGTAGGGGTTCTAGGAGAAACCAGAAATTAAAAATAGCGATATTTCGTTTCCTATTAGTTTTTCGGCAAATATGAACATAACAAAAGTAGTTTATTTTGTTATTTAGAGTAACTTTTATCATATACACATTTTTCGTATACCGAATTATATACGAGATATACACTTTAAACTAAAGCGGGAGTCAACCATTTCATTGGACGCTAACGATTGAACCGAACTTAAAAAAACTCGGTATGTCAATTAGCATTAATTCTTCCATGATTATAAGCTATATAAACATTTTTAGGTTAGAACGGGAGTGGGGGTTATAAGGGAGGCCTGAAATAAAAATTCGTGATATTTCATTGTCTATTTGTTTTTCGACAAACATGCACATAACAAAAGCTGTTTACTTTGTTATTTAGATTAACTTTTTTTTTTTTTTATACATTTGTCCAGGAACAATGTGTGGAGCAAGTAATTTTCGTAGAAATATTGATATGCTCAACAATTGATTCCAATTTAAACTATGAGGTACCTCACTTGGAAAAATTAATTCAAATCTATGTTAATATTTTGTCTTTAATAACTGAAATCTATGCATAATGCACAGGAGACGGGAAACATGGCAATTTGGAGGACAGTGAAAACTTACATAAAAAATTAATTTTATTATTAATAAATGCCAACAACGGGTATTAACCCTAAACACTGGAACGGGTAAATGTCAAAATAGTGTGCAAAGTAAAGCCTTGCCAAAAAAATACCATCACCATTCAGCCTCAAATCAATTCCCGGGCGAAGCCGGGTATCTGAGCTAGTATATATATACTATTGAACGGATCTCATTAGCAGATTTCCCTTAAGGGAAATCAGCTATTGAGGTTGTACTCATGACGGAATTTTCGACATTTTTCTTCAAATGTCCATCGATCCTACCTAGTAGATGACGAAAATGAGGTCCGTTCAAAACTGTA
This sequence comes from Riptortus pedestris, assembly GCA_019009955.1. Taxonomy (NCBI): domain Eukaryota; kingdom Metazoa; phylum Arthropoda; class Insecta; order Hemiptera; family Alydidae; genus Riptortus; species Riptortus pedestris. The sequence continues at coordinate 184,011,858 of CM032229.1, read as the reverse complement.
TATATATATATATATATATATATATATATATATATATATATATATATATATATATATATATATATATATATATTTGTCTGTTACCGCTCTAGCGGTCGCAATTTTTGTTTGATCCTTACCAAACTTCATATTTAAGCGTTTTATGTAAAAAGAAAGATCAAGTTCGTTAACGGCTGAAATCGGACTAGTGGGAGAGGGAGTTTAGAGGGGAGGATTTTCGAAAATTCGAAATATCTCCGTTACTGTACGTCGGATCAAAAGATTGTATAGAACCAATCTTATTGCAAATTAAATTTACTATAAATATTGTTCTATACATTAATTCTCTATCTTGAATATTAACCGAGATATTTGCATTTGTATTCTGAGTATGGTCACCAATAGGCTATGTTCGGAGTTTCCGACGAGAGCTCTGGCGGCCGTTTCCATAACTATCGTCCCTCGTGAATAGGTTTATTTATTTTATTTTACGTCCACTTTATGCTACTAGGCTAATCGGGACGGGTTATCTACAGGTTACCATCCTTTTCTAGCCAGGGTGGGCCTAAGGAGTTTATTCAATGAGTCCGTCACTAAATAAATTTCCACTGCCCAGGGCGGGAGTCGAACCCGCCACTCTAGGTAAGCCACGCGAGATTAGGACCAACGCCCCAACTCGCACGGCCAACCTGAGCCCCGTGAATAGGTTTAGAGGTTAGGTTAACTGTTTTTTGGGCTAGAAACTACTGGGTTATTACGCCCTAAATAATGTTTTAGGTTTAGAGGTTTCTTACTACTACAGTTGTTATTAGGCAGATTTCTCTATTGTAAAACTTCACGTGGGAAATCTGCTTAGTTTACGCAGCCCCTGCGTGACGGACTTTTTTTTTTGCCGTAGGCTTCTTTCAAAGATAACTTTGTCGGCTACAACTTTTATTAGCAGATTTTCCTTAAGGGAAATCAGCTATTGAGGTTGTACTCATGACGGAAATTTCGAAATTTTTCTTCTAATGTCCATCGATCCTACCTAGTAGATGACGAAAATGAGGTCCGTTCAAAACTGTATATATATATATAGCGGTCTGTTATCGCTCTAGCGGTCGCAATTTTTGTTTGATCGTTACCAAACTCGATATTTAAACGTTTTATGCAAAAATACAGATCAAGTTCGTTAATGGCTGAAATCGGACCAGTGGGAGGGGGGGTTTAGAGGGGAGGATTTTCGAAAATTCGAAATATCTCCGTTACCATACGTCGGATCACAAAAGTGTGTAGAACGAATCATATTTTAAATTAAATTTACTATAAATATTGTTCTATACATTTATTCTCTATCTTGAATATTAACCGAGATATTGGCATTTTTATTAAATTTGGGCCGATAACATGACGGAATTTCCCTCCAAAATCTAGTTCGGCCCTTTGCCGTAACTGTTCATCTCTCGTATGCAGATTTCTCTATTGTATAACTTCAAGTGGGAAATCTGCTTAGTTTACGCAGCCCCTGCGTGACGGACTTTTTTCGTCATCGGGTAGGATCGAGCGACATATATATATATATATATATATATATATATATATATATATATATATATATATATATATATATATATATATACACATACATACTAGCAGACCCGAAAGACGTTGTCCTGCATGATATTTCAAGCGATTAGGCTGCTAAATTTAATAATATTAAGTTTAAAACAAAAGTTATTTTTAACAACACAAAAAACAGCTTTTGTTATGTGCACAATTGCCTAAAGACAAATAGAAAATAAAATATAGCGAAATTTTTATTCAGGCCTCCCTTATAACCCCCACTCCAGTTAGAACCTAAAAATAGTAATATAGCTTATAATCATGGAAGAATTAATGCTAATTCACATACCGAGTTTTGTTAAGTTCGGTTCAATCGTTGGTGCCCAATAAAATTGTTGGCTCCCACTTCACTTTTTTAGAGTATATCGCGTTTATACTTTGTTATACGACAAAAGTGAATATAACAAAAGTCCGTCACGCAGGGGCTTCGTAAACTAAGAAGATTTCCCACGTGAAGTTTTACAATAGAGAAATCTGCCTTATAACAACTGTAGTAGTAAGAAACCTCTAAACCTAAAACCTTATTTAGGTCGTAATAACCCAGTAGTTTCTAGCCCCAAAACAGAGTTAACCTAACCTCTAAACCTATTCACGAGGGACGAATAGTTATGGAAACGGCCGCCAGAGCTCTCGGCGGAAAGTCCGAACATAGCCTACTGGTGACCACACACAGAATACAAATGCCAATATCTCGGTTAATATTCAAGATAGAGAATAAAAAAGAACAATATTTATAGTAAATTTAATTTAAAATAAGATTGGTTTTATACAATTTTTCGATCCGATACATAATAACGGAGATATTTCGAATTTTTGAATATATATACAGTTTTGAACGGGCCTCATTTTCGTCATCCCCTGGTTAGGATCGATGAACATTTGAAGAAATGTTTCGAAAATCGCGTTATGAGTACGACCTCAATAGCTGATTTCCCTTAAGGGAAATCTGCTAAAAGCTACACTAAATAACAACACAAACAACTCTTAACCTGTGCATATTTGCCGAAAAACCAATAGGAAAAGAAATATGGCTATTTTTAATTTTAGGCCTCCCTAAAATAGGATTTGTGACGCTAAACCATCTAGGGCCCAACGCCGTACCTCCATCCGTACAAAAAAGTCCGTCACGCAGGGGCTGCGTTAAGTAAGCAGATTTCCCACGTGTACCACGTATTTGCATTTATCTCAAAACTTAAAAGTTCAATGAGAACAATATTTAGTATTTAAGCTTCAAATAAACTGCTTCATAACCTAATAGAATATTGGAAATATGAGATGAGTAGGAGTGGGGCTTTACCGAAGACCGAAAACTAAAACATACAAATATCTCATTAAATAATCAAGATAGTGAAAAAATGTACATAACAACATTTATGGAACATTACATTTGCAATAAAATTGATTCTATAAAATATTTCGATCCGACGCTTAATAACGAAGATATTAAGAATTTTCAAAATTCTCCCCCTTTAAACCCCTCCTCCTCCTGGACTGATTTCAACCATTAACGAACATAATCTTTCTTTTTACATAAAACGATTATATACCTAGTTTGGTAACTATAAGACAAAAAATAAAAGTCCGTCACGCAGGGGCTGCGTAAACTAAGCAGATTTCCCACGTGAAGTTTTACAATAGAGTAATCTGCCTAATAACAGCTGTAGTAGTAAGTAACCTCTAAACCTATTCACGAGGGACTAATAGTTACAGAAACGGCCACCAGAGCGCTCGGCGGAAAGGCCGACCATACGCAGAATACAAATGCAAATATCTCGGTTAATACTCAAGATACAGAATAAACGGATAGAACAATATTTATAGTAAATTGAATTTGCAATAAGATTGATTCTATACAATTATTCGATCCGACGCATAATAACGGAGATATTTCGACTTTTTGAAAATCCTCCCCTCTAAACCCCTCCCCCTCCCACTGGTCCGATTTCAGCCATTAACGAACTTGATCTTCCATTTTAGATAAAACGATTAAATTCCGAGTTTGGTAACGATCAATCAAAAATTGCGACCGCTAGAGCGGTAACAGACAAATATATATATCTTTATATATATAATTCATTTTCGTCATATCCTGGGTAGGATCGATGGACATTTGAAGAAAAATTTCGAAAATCGCGTCATGAGTACAACCTCAATAGCTGATTTCCCTTGAGGGAAATTTGCTAAAAAATAAAGAATGTGGCATAGTACATAAGCAAATGTAACGACCATTATGTTAGCTCTTCTAATGTAACTTCTTAGATCTTTTGACAATATAAACTTTTCTAACATAACCTTGGAGCGTCTCACGTTAGTGACAGCTGTTTAAATGTTTAACAGTGATTTATTTGACATACCTGTACCTGTCAGCGATTGGCAGAATGTGCTCTGCAAATATCGTTAAACACGGATGCATCGCCTGGAATTATAATGATATGAAATAATTAATTTACCACTTCTTAGAGAACAAAACACAGTAGATTCAATTGTGCAGTGAGTTCTAGGAGATTTCCCTTAACCCTCCGACAGGCGCGTCCTAGTTAAAGACACACTTGGGCGCTTTGGCTACAAGTGTAGCCATTACTTAAAAGTCCGTCACGCAGGGGCTGCGTAAACTAAGCAGATTTCCCACGTGAAGTTATACAGTAGAGAAATCTGCCTAATAACAGCTGTAGTAGTAAGTAACCTCTAAACATATTCACGAATAATTACAAAAACGGCCGCCAGAGCTCACGGCGGAGAGTCCGAACATAGCCACTGCTGCCGAGCACATGCAGAATACAAATGTAAATATCTCGGTTAATATTCAAGATAGAGAATCAATGTATATAAACAATATTTATAGTAAATTTAATTTGCAATAAGATTGATTCTATAATATTTTTCGATCCGACGTATAGTAACGGAGATATTTTGAATTTTCAAAAATCCCGCGCTCTCTACCCCCCCTCTCACGGGTCCGATTTCAGCCATTAAAGAACTTGATCTCTTTTTACGTAAAACCCTTAAATATGAAGTTTGGTAACGATTAAACAACAATTGGGACCGCTAGAGCGTTAACAGACAAATATATATATATATATATATATATATATAATTTTGAACGGACCTCATTTTCGTCATCTCCTGGGTAGGATCGATGGACATTTGAGGAAATTTTTCAAAACTCGCGTCATGAGTACGACCTCAATAGCTGATTTCCCTTATGGGAAATCTGCTAAAATGAGTTAGATAAGAAAAAAATCAAATGTAATGAATTTTTATTATAAAACAATTTAATGTATACGATTTTTAAGCAATTAATTCTATTGGTGAACAAATCAGTTTTTATTGAAGTGAGTAATTTTTTTTTTTTTTTAATGAAAACACATTAATATACTTTTTATAAGCAATAAAACGTAATGGAAATTTATTTTATTAAAACTTATTAATTGAAAATAAAATACTATGTACAAAATATAGTAAATACATATTCAACTGCTTTTATAAACAGTCAGGACAAATTTGCCACATTTGATATTTACATATAATTTTTTTACATTTTGCACACATGTTCCTGGATGTTTTCTTTTTTTTTTGGCGGTCCTAAACAGAAATTGCATCTTCGTGTTGTGTCTCTAGTGATTATAATGGGTTGGGTATGTTCTTGTAGCAAATTCAAGAGTTCCTTCGCTGGTTGCTTCAAATTTGTTGGTAGATCTTCCACCTCAGACTCCTCACCCGATGAAACTTCTTGCAACCATTGAGAAAGAATATCTGGATCACTGGTGAGTTTCACAGACCTGTGTTGGCTCGAGGGAAAAGCCATCTTAACTTTATTTGTTTTGATAACTTTGAAAAAACAACAAAACAAAACAATAAAATGAAATGACCAATTCTCGTAGCTGGGCACACCGTTGAGCGCGTTGGCTACACCGGTAACACACTGCGAATTAAAGATCTGCTGTAAGCAGGTCACTTGCATACTGACTAATAGACATGCCCTGCCTAGGAAGGTATTAGCCCGCCAAAAACACCCAGCCCATGCATGAGCTTGCTACGAACATTTAAACTTTGTCATGGCTACACCCGTAGCCACGCGCCTACGGAGGGTTAAGTAAATCAGCTATTGAGGTCGTACGCATAACGCGCTTTTCGAAAAATGTCTTCAAATGATGATATGCCCTATTCAGGAGGTGACAAAATGAGGTGAGATTCAAAACTATATATATCTGTCTGTTAACTGTCTAGCGGTCGCAATTTTGGTTTTAACGTTACCAAGCTCGGTATTTAATCGTTTTATGTAAGAAGAAAAATCAAGTCCATTTTTGAGGTGCTGGATGGTGAAGGAATTATTATTTCAGAAAAAACACCTCGCTCCTTCACTATTCTTTATTCGTTGCGACAGAGCGCTTTCAGAGCATACGCTCCATCATCAGTGCCCTGCTGGCAAACAAATACCATAAAAAGTTGTACAATATGTCATTTAATTGAGAAATTTATAAAATATATGCACATGTCGATGGTCAAGAGTTAAAAACATACAACTTTAAATTACAACCTAAAAATCAGTGTCCCAGTGAATATTTACAGAAATAAGAAAAACTATTTTCACAGATTAAAATTAAAAATTAAAAACTTGTCAGTAGAATATTTACACAATTTTAATAAATAGTTAAAATAAATAAATGAATATTTACAGTTAAAAAGTCTAGAATAGAATAAATAGTAAAAAACGAATAGTCCTATTAAAATTAAAAAAACCTAAAATGAAGGAACACCACCGGAGGAGCTACAGAAAGCAGTACACGTGACATATTGTACAACGTTTTAGCAGATTTCCCTTAAGGGAAATCAGCTATTGAGGTCGTACTCATGACGCGAGTTTCGAAACATTTCTTCAAATGTCCATCGATCCTACCCAGGAGATGACGAAAATGAGGTCCGTTCAAAATTATATATATATATCTATATATATATATATATATATATATATATCTATATATATATATATATATATATATATATATATATATATATATATATAGATATATATATTTGTCTGTTAACGCTCTAGCGGTCGCAATTTTTGTTTGATCGTTACCAAACTCGGAATTTTAAATCGTTTTATGTAAAAAGGAAGATCAAGTTCGTTAATGGCTGAAATCGGTCCAGTGGGAGGGGGGGGTTTAGGAGGGGGGGATTTTCGGAAAATTCGAAATATCTCCGTTATTATGCGTCGGATCGAAAAATTGTACATAAGCAATCATATTGAAAATTAAATTCACTATAGATATTGTTCTATACATTTATTCCCTATCTTGAATATTAACCGAGATATTTTCATTTTATTAAATTTGGGCCGATAACGGATTTTTGAGTTTCCCGCCAAAACCTAGTTTGGCTCTTTGGCCGTAACTGTTGGGCTCTTGTATGGAGATTTCTCTATTGTTAAACTTCACGTGGGAAATCTGCTTAGTTTACGCAGCCCCTGCGTGACGGACTTTTTATGGTATTTATTCGCCAGCAGGGCACTGATGATGGAGCGTATGGACGAACTTATTACGATTACGATTTAATACCGAGTTTGGTAACGTTAAAACAAAAATTGGGACCGCTAGAGCGTTAACAGACAAATATATGTAGTTTTGAATCTCACCTCATTTTCGTCATCTGTATAGGATCGATGGACATTTGAGAACATTTTCTTCTTGAGTAGCTGATTTCCGTTAAGGGAAAACTGCTAATACGGATAGTTCCAAAGGCGGTCGTCACCAAGGATATTAAAACAATAATAGCTATTGCAGAGTCGAGTTCCTTGTCTTCAAATGTCGTTAAGTCTCAATTTAAAAACGTCTTTTGAGCCTGGGACTTTCATCTGGGGCCATCAGGAGACAGCTGTTCAAAGGCTTTGACACCAGCCGTCATTTAGAACGGAGCGGAAAGACATAACGGCCCAGAGCAATTTGGCGCTGTTTTCCTTTGGCTCAATTTGACAATAAAAGAAAGACTGTGTGTATCTGAAAGAGAAATGAGTCGAGGAAGTGAATTTGCACCTTTTGAAGAGCCGTTAGCCTGATGGCAGCGAGATAGAAAGGCCAGAGCAGCGAGGATCATTGCCGGCTAATGGTAGTGACGTCACCATTACCCAGCCCCTTGGTTTTTCCTACCTCGCTGCTCGACAGGTAATGGCACCCAATTCGCGCTACCTGCTAAGCCCCAACCACTACGCTCATATTTATTATGGTTATTGTTCCTCCTTCCGATCACGATGCCTACCGCCGTTTAAGGATTTATTCTTCCTCTTCCTGGATCATTATAGCCATCACAAGGAGGCTGTCTATCTTCATTGAGATACACAGTCTGCCAGTAGTAACACTGATGATTACAAGTCTGAAATCTGTTTTCCTCTTTCACGTCAGGTTTTTTTTCTTTTTTAATGCGACGCCGAATGTTCCCAATAACACCGTACGGGCTTTCTTTAAATCGCTCTAAACCCTGTTCTAATTGTGCTAGGAAGGTGGGAGCGGTGTCATTTTACTCTGTCGAGCATGGCTTTTCATATGCCATGTGGCAAACATCAGAGATAAAATGCAGCCAAACGTCCTTCGTGTTTGCCGTTGGTTGAGCGTGAAAAAGTCATTATATGGAAAACTTCGTGAAGGCACTAGACAACAACTCATATTCCTTTCTGTACCTACCAAACAAGTTTTCGGAGTTGACTTATAAGGTGTGTTCATAGGTCCTCATATAAGGAGGATCACTTGGAAGACTTACTCAGCAATACTGAAAAAAGATTCAAGTCTGTTGTAGCCAACTTCCTTGGAAATTATAAATCTCCTGACTATGTAAATATTGTGCAGAAGTGCATTGGTGCGTGCAGTTTGATGCGTTTCAAGATGTCCCTCAAGATTCATCTCTTTGACTCACATCTCGACTTCTTTCCCGAGAACCTATGTTCTGCCAGTGATGAACGTTGGGAACATATTCATCAGGACATCTCGGTGATGTTGTCACCCTATCAAGGTCGATGGAGTGGAACAATGTTGGCTGACTACTGCTGGATGCTTCAGCGTCACAACCCAAATTCTCAGCACAAACGCGTCTATAGCCAAGAAATTCAAACCAAACTAACTTTAAATTGAGGAACTTTAGGTTATACCTATGTATTTTATATGTTGAGGTAAAATATATCAAACTAGATGATGCTATACAGTTTATGTTAATTGGTACTCTATTCAGCAATGTGTCCCCTACTGTTAATTGTCTGCGAGTTGTTTGCCTAATATATGAGCGGTTAATGCCCGATATCTCAAAAACGGTGGGTGATAGAGACAAACGGTTTGCATATTTTTAACCAGCAAGTCTGATTTGCCTTAAAACAAGTGTTGAATAACAAGATATCCGCCAAAAGTGTTTTTTAGCAGATTTCCCTTAAGGGAAATCTGCTATTGAGGTCGTACTCATGACGCGATTTTCGAAAAATTTCTTCAAATGTCCATCGATCCTAACCAAGGAGATGACGAAAATGAGGTCCGTTCAAAGCTATATATATATATATATATATATATATATATATATATATATATATATATACACACACATATATATTTGTCTGTTAACACTCTAGCGGTCGTAATTTTTGTTTAATCATCACCAAACTCGGCATTTAATCGTTTTATATAAAAAGAGAGATCAAGTTCGTTAATGGCTGAAATCGGACCAGAGGGAGGGGGGGGGGTTCGAAACTTCAGAATATCTCCGTTATTATGCATCGGATCGTAAATTTGTATAGAACCAATCTTATTGCAAATTAATTAATTAGAGGTTAGGTTAACTGTTTTTTGGGGCTTTAAACTACTGGGTTATTACGCCCTAAATAATGTTTTAGGTTTAGAGGTTTCTTACTACTACAGTTGTTATTAGGCAGATTTCTCTATTGTAAAACTTCACGTGGGAAATCTGCTTAGTTTACGCAGCCCCTGAGTGACGGACTTTTTTTTGGTTTATCAGTGTTATTAGCTGCTTAGCTGATTTGACAGAGGCGACAAACTTGATTTATAACACAAACGGTATTCCGCGTCTTGCCCGATAGTACCATTATTAGCAGATTTCCCTCGAGGGAAATCAGCTATCGAAGTTGTACTCATGACGCGATTTTTGAAAAAAAATATTAGTACCCATTTAAGTGTTTATTTAGCAGATTTCCCTTAGGGGAAATTAGCTATTGAGGTCGTACTCATGACGCGATTTTTGAAAATTTTTCTTCAAATGTCCATCGATCCTTCCCAGGAGATGATGTCCGTTCAAAACTATATATATATATATATATATATATATATATATATATATATATATATATATATATTTGTATGTTAACACTCTAGTGGTCGCAATTTTTGTTTAATCGTCACCAAACTCGGTATGTAATAGTTTTATGTAAAAAGGAAGATCATGGTCGTTAACGGCTGAAATCGGATAAGTGGGAGGGAGGGGGGGTTTAGAGGAGGGAATTTCGAAAATTCGATATATCTCCGGTACTATACGTCGGATCGAAAAATTGTATAGGGCCAATCTTATTGCAAATTACATTTACTATAAACATTGTTATATACATTTATTCTCTATCGTGAATATTAACAAAGATATTTGGATTTTTAGCAGATTTTCCTTAAGGGAAATCAGCTATTGAGGCCGTACTCATGACGCGATTTTAGAAAATTTTCTTCAAATGTCCATCGATCCTACCCAGGAGATGACGAAAATGAGGTCCGTTCAAAATTATATATATATATCTATATATATATATATATATATATATATATATATATATATATATCTATATATATATATATATTTGTTTGTTAACGCTCTAGCGGTCGCAATGTTTGTTTAATCGTTTACCAAACTTCATATTTAAGCGTTTTACGTAAAAACAGAGATCAAGTTCGTTAATGGCTGAAATCGGACCAGTGGGAGGGGGGGTTTAGAGGGGGGGATTTTTGAAAATTCAAAATATCTCCGTTATTATGCGTCGGATCGAAAAATTGTATAGATTAAATCTTATTGCAAATTAAATTTACTATAAATATTGTTCTATTCATTTATTCTGTATCTTGAATATTAACCGAGATATTTGCATTTGTATTCTGCGTGATAGTGGTCACCAGTAGGCTATGTTCGAACTTTCCGGCGAGAGCTCTGGCGGCCGTTTCTATAACTTCGCCCCTCCTGAATTGGTTTAGAGGTTAGGTCAACTGTTTTTTGGGGCTAGAAACTACTGGGTTGTTACGCCCTAAATAATGTTTTAGGTTTAGAGGTTTCTTACTACTACAGTTGTCATTAGGCAGATTTCCCTATTGTAAAACTTCACGTGGGAAATCTGCTTAGTTTACGCAGCCCCTGCGTGACGGACTTTTTATTGAGTGTAACGGACGAGCTATGGATTATGTATTATCAATAATAAGCTGTTGAATCATGGACCACTTTATTCCATGCTTACTGCCTGAAATACACGTATATTCGTAGTGTCACGTCATGAACATCATGTGATGAAAATGATTTTCCGATTTTGACTCGAAAATGTTTATGTAATCTATACAATACTGAATATTTGACTGTTTCATTCAAAACTAACGAGAATCTTAGTCATTGCTGAAATCGACCCGAATAAGGGGGGGGGGGGGGAGTCATTTGAGACTGGGGAATTTGAAAATTCAAAATTTTTATGTTATTATTATTTGGGTACGGTAATGTTGTTAAACCCGTTAATAAAACAGTCCATCACGCCGGGGCTGCGTAAGTAAACTAAGCAGATTTCGCACGTGAAGTTATACAGTAGATAAATCTGCCCAATAACAACTGTAGTAGTAAGGTGTCACTAAACCTATTCAAGCGGGACGAATAGTTGCCGAAACGGCCGCCAGAGCTCTCGGCGGGAAGTCCCGAACATAGCCGACTCTTGCCGATCACACGCAGAATGCAAATGCAAATATCTCGGTTAATATTCAAGATACAGAATAAATGTATAAAACAATATTTATAGTAAATTTAATTTGCAATAAGATTGATTCTATACAATTTTTCGACCCGACGCATAATAACGGAGATATTTTGAATTTTCAATAATCCCCCCTCTAAACCCCCCCCCCTCCCACTGGTCTGCATTAACGAACTTGATCTTCCTTTTTACATAAAACGATTAAATTCCGAATTTTGTAACGATCAAACAAAAATTGCGACCGCTAGAGCGTTAAGAGACATATATATATATATATATATATATATATATATATATATATATATATATATATATAATTTTGAGCGGACCTCATTTTCGTTATCTCTTGGGTAGGATCGATGGACATTTGAAGAAATTTTTCGAAACTCGCGTCATGTGTACGACCTCAATAGCTGATTTCCCTTAAGGGAAATCTGCGAATTATAATTTTCTATCTTGTTTATAAGGGGCTAACCTGAGCCATGTGAGTTAAACCGTCGCCTTTAATCTCACATGGTAAACCTAGAGTGGTGAGTTCGATTCTCGCCTGGGCAAAACAAAATTATTTATTGACGAAATTCATTAAATTACATCCTAAGTCCCACCCTGGCTAGAAACAAGTTGATATTACCTAAAGCATGTAGCAATGAGTCACAGAATAGAAGTTTCTAGAACTTGGTAGTAGTAAAGTGTATCTGCTCAGCTATTCAGTGCCTTTTAGTGGTTAATTATTTATTACTGACTGTTTGTATATTTGCTGTGTTTTAACAATATTTTCCTTTGTTTCAGACATCTTGGTTTTGGCAGAGGTGAGCAAATATTTTATTATGCTATGTATCCACATTGATATGTGACAACTTACAATACATTGGTCTTAGAAATTGCCCAGAATAATACTATTATTGCACTTTAGTCTTTACTTTTAGGTTTAAGTATCTTGGATTGCTTATTATAAATAAAGATCATTTATTTTTCACAAAGAAAATCATCCCTTAAGGCATATGTGGGCAACAACCTGCCCGCGAGACATTTTGAAAAACCCAATTAAACAAAAACGTCCGTCACGCAGGGGCTGCGTAAACTAAGCAGATTTCCCTCGTGACGTTTTCTAGTAGATAAATCTGCCCAATAACACCTGTAGTAGTAAGGTATCTCTAAACCTATTCAAGAGGAACGAATAGTTACCAAAACGGTCGCCAGAGCTCTCGGCGGACATTCCCGAACATAGCCGACTCCTGCCGACCACACACAGAATACAAATGCAAATATCTCGGTTAATATTCAAGATACAGAATAAATGTATAAAACAATATTTATTATTAATGTGCAATAAGATTGATTCTATACAATTTTTCGACCCGACGCATAATAACGGAGATATTTTGAATTTTCAAAATCCCCCTCTAAACCCCCCCCCCACTTGTCCGATTTCAGCCATTAACGAACTTGATTTTCCTTTTTACATAAAACGATTAAATTCCGAGTTTGGTAACGATCAAACAAAAATTGCGACCGCTAGAGCGTTAACAGACAAATTAATTGTTAATGTATTATGATGTACTTTACTGAAAACCAATATGAATACACAATTTACAATCGATACTTATGAAAGAGTATTTTAATAGCGGCTATGACGTACCTAAAACAGCTGTCACCGAATGAATGAAGCAAAAGGAACATTTATTCATACGTGGGGCTCAGGTTAGCCATGTGAGTTAAAGCGTTGACCTTTATCTCACATGGTAAACCTAGAGTGGCGAGTTCGATTCTTGCCTGGGCAAAGGAAATTATTTAGTGACGAAATTCACTATATAACGTCCTAAAATCCCACCCTGGCTAGAATAGGTTGGTGACCTGTAGATAACCCGTCCCGATTAGCCTAAGTTGCAAAAAGTGGACGTTAATAAATAATAATAATATTCATACGTGGTTTGGATGATAGAATACTTTTTACGATTATGAATTATATGGTCCATTACGTTATAAAAAAAAAAAACTACATGCGCAGGAGTCGGGAAATATAAAAATATTGAGGACAGTGAAGTCTTAAATAACAATAATATTATTAACAAATTATCAAAATATTGTGGAAAGTAAAGCCTTGCGAAAAAAATACCGCCTTCATTCAGCCACAAATGAATTCCCGGGCGAAGCCGGGTACCTTAGCTAGTATATAGATATATTCCCCTTTTTAATTTTTTGTTATTGCATTTTTATTTATTTATTTTTTTTCTTACAATTGTGTAAAGAACATGCACGACATATAGCTTATTACATAATTATATTGTTAAACCTATCATAGACTAAAATTACATTATAATGAGAAAAATAACTACATATTATTGAAAATACAAATATTCCTTGATAAATTTAAAATATTATTAGCAGATAATGAAGAGTCTCCAATTGCGAAGGCCATATTAGCAGATTTCCCTTAAGGGAAATCAGCTATTGAGGTCGTACTCATGGTCATGTTTCGAAAAATTTCTTCAAATGTCCATCGATCCTACCCAGGAGATGACGAAAATGAGGTCCGTTCAAAATTATATATATATATAACGCTCTAGCGGTCGCAATTTTCGTTTGATCGTTACCAAACTCGATATTTAAACGTTCTATGCAAAAATAAAGATCAAGTTCGTTAATGGCTGAAATCGGACCAGTGGGAGGGGGGGGGTTTAGAGGAGAGGATTTTCGAAAATTCGAAATATCTCTGTTACTATACGTCGGATCGAAAAATTATATAGAATCAATCTTATTGCAAATTAAATTTACTATAAATAATGTTATATACATGTATTCTGTATCTTGAATATTAACCGAGATATTTGCATTTTTCTGTTTTCAGCTTCTAAGATGAGATCGGCTAACTTCGGGTCTAGTCGTGAGTTTCCGTCAAGAGCTAGTTCGGGCCGTTCCCGTAACTGTTTGACTCTCTATTCTGAAATTTCTCTATTGTAAAACTTCACGTGGGAAATTTGCTTAGTTTATGCAGCCCCTGCGTGTCGGGCTAAATATAATAAATAAAGTATTATATTTAGCTTCTTAAAATCTTCAGTAAGTGCTGGGTATTCTTCTATAATGTGATTTATTGATAGTGAACAGAGCGGTGGAGGCTCGTTGGTAATAAGATGGATATGGGTCATGTGCGAGTGTCCTATGCGCATCCTTGCCAATATCACTTCCTCCCGTCTCTTGTCTCTGTATGCACTTAACCATGGCTTGGTTGTATCTTTTATACTCCTTAATTTGTTGCTTAATGGGACTTCTTGCCACATGGATTCCCAATAGCTCCGAACTCGGGGTTTTAACCAAGTCTTGAAGTCATAAGACATGTAAATTGCCATAAAGGGTCCTATCATATTTGCTGCTTCCTTGGCTGCCTTATCTGCTTTCTCATTTCCTGCTATCCCAGAGTGTGCCGGAGTCCAAAGAAATTGTACTGATTTATTACGAGAATATAATGTGTCCAAGTAATTTCTAATGTGGTTGAGTGTATGCCCCGATTTCTTTAAATTTCCTATACTTTTTAGAGTGGATAATGAGTCTTGACCTTAAGGTCACATGGTAAACCTAGAGTAGCGAGTTATATTCTCGCCTGGGCAAAGGCAATTATTTAGTGACGAAATACATTAAATAACATCCTAAATCCCACCCTGGCTAGATAAGGGTGGTAACCTGTAGATAACCCGTCCCAATTAGCCTAAGTTGCAAAAAGTGGACGTTAATAAATAATAATAATAATAAAGAGATGTTAGGAACCAATTCAATCTCACGTTTCCGGCTAACCAAGAAGTCCCTAAGCAATTTAAGTATTTATTTCATATTGAATCATATGGTTTTTAAATTTCATTCGTCATTTTGGTCTCACTTTCTGATAAATATCCGAGTTAAATGTTAGTTGAAGTATTGTAAATCAATAGCTTTCTCAATGTTTTCCAGTGCGGCTGAAGTCAAAACATTCCTCGGGTTTGTGATTCTAGTAACAAGCTTCCATCAAGGTAAAGGATTCTCTCTCTCTCTCTCTCTCTCTCTCTCTCTCTCTCTCTCTCTCTCTGTCTCTCTCTCTCTCTCCTCTCTCTCTATATCTCTCTCTCTCTCTCTCTCTCTCTCTCTCTCTCTCTCTCTCTCTCTCTCTCTCTCTCTCTCTCTCTCTCTCTCTCTCTCTCTCTCTCTCTCTCTCTCTCTCTCTCTCTCTCTCTCTCTCTCTCTCTCTCTCTCTCTCTCTCTCTCTCTCTATCTCTCTCTCTCTCTCTCTCTCTCTCTCTCTCTCTCTCTCTTCTCTCTCTCTCTCTCTCTCTCTCTCTCTCTCTCTCTCTCTCTCTCTCTCTCACACACACACACACTCTCATACTGCCCCTTCCTCCTCCTCCATACGCACTTTCAGTGTCTTAATCGATATCCTTATTTTTAGGATATGGCGTCGAATGCTATCTATGTATAGATCCACGCAGTTTAGAGAATTGTTTTGACGTTCAAATGGCGAAAAAGGCTACTTGCAATGGAGTGTGTTTATCAGCCCTATATGGTACGTTAATCATGTTATGCAAAATTAATCGTTTTATTGGAGCATTAGCAAGTGAGATTTTACGATAACAATTTAGTTAAAGTTATATTTATACAATTGTTGAAGTTATATTTATATAAGCTAGACAGATACGTCAACACATGAATATCCACATCCAATTTTGTTAGATCGAACGGCAGATCTGGAGTTTTAGAAACAATATCACTGATTTATCAGTGAAATCATCCTCGAGGGATCCCATAATTCCAAAAATGCTAAGCATAATAACACGTAGAAACACAATTACTAACATCATTCATAAATGCCAACAGACGATCGCGAAAGATCAAAAATTAAAAATATTTATTCAAGAAATGTAAGAATAAAGGACGAATATTAACATGGACAGACTATTTTTTGACATCATTATTAATAGGTAATGGATCGACAAACCCAACTGTTAATATGACTTCACTACAGATCGCTGAGGAAAAAATTCTATTTTATTAATGTAAGAAATAAATCATTGGGAAATCATTATGAAGAATAATATATGATATTCATTCATAAAAGTGATTACTATTAATGTAATTACTTTAAAATGTATCCAACAAGCTAAACTTTTAGACAGAAACTGAATCTATTGCTCAGACAACAGACAAAAAGAGATTGAGAAACAAAGCAGCATGGGGGAGGGGGAGGGTAGGATGTCAAATTCTTCGAACATTGTTATGTTTCACATTGTTGTTGAGATCATTAGTTATTACTTGAATGTGCTTAAGATTTGTGTGGCCTATACGCATCCTGGTAGGACTGTGCCATCCATGTCCCATGGAGAATCTTTAATCTGTTTGTGAGAGCTATGTGGCTATATGAGCTGCACCTTTTCCTGCTTTATCAACAGTCTCATTTCCTGCAATTCCGGAGTGTGCGGGTATCCATTGCAGTTAGATTCTACTTTTTAGATTTTCAAGATTTGCAAGTAATTATAAATTTTATTTATTTTTAGTTCGGCTTTATACATTGTGTAAGATTTCTGTCTATAGTGAGGTAAGAGCTGTCGCTATTGCTTGCACCTCGGCGGTATGCATGGAGGTATACATTGGCAACTTGCAGCTCGGCGGTATGCATGGAGGTATATATTGGCAACTTGCAGCTCGGCGGTATGTATGGAGGTATATATTGGCAACTTGCAGCTCGGCGGTATGTATGGAGGTATATATTGGCAACTTGCAGCTCGGCGGTATGTATGGAGGTATATATTGGCAACTTGCAGCTCGGCGGTATGTATGGAGGTATATATTGGCAACTTGCAGCTCGGCGGTATGTATGGAGGTATATATTGGCAACTTGCAGCTCGGCGGTATGTATGGAGGTATATATTGGCAACTTGCAGCTCGGCGGTATGTATGGAGGTATATATTGGCAACTTGCAGCTCGGCGGTATGTATGGAGGTATATATTGGCAACTTGCAGCTCGGCGGTATGTATGGAGGTATATATTGGCAACTTGCAGCTCGGCGGTATGTATGGAGGTATATATTGCAACTTGCAGCTCGGCGGTATGTATGGAGGTATATATTGGAAAAGTGCAGCTCGGCGGTTTGTATGGAGGTTTATTTTGGCAACTTGCAGCTGGGCGGTATGGGTGGAGGTATATATTGGCAACTTGCAGCTTGGCGGTATGTATGGAGGTATATATTGGCAACTTGCAGCTCGGCGGTATGTATGGAGGTATATATTGGCAACTTGCAGCTCGGCGGTATGTATGGAGGTATATATTGGCAACTTGCAGCTCGGCGGTATGTATGGAGGTATATATTGGCAACTTGCAGCTCGGCGGTATGTATGGAGGTATATATTGGCAACTTGCAGCTCGGCGGTATGTATGGAGGTATATATTGGCAACTTGCAGCTCGGCGGCATGTATGGAGGTATATATTGGCAACTTGCAGCTCGGCGGTATGTATGGAGGTATATATTGGCAACTTGCAGCTTGGCGGTATGTATGGAGGTGTATATTGGCAACTTGCAGCTTGGCGGTATGTATGGAGGTATATATTGGCAACTTGCAGCTCGGCGGTTTGTATGGAGGTATATATTGGCAACTTGCAGCTCGGCGGTATGTATGGAGGTATATATTGGCAACTTGCAGCTCGGCGGTATGTATGGAGGTATATATTGGCAACTTGCAGCTTGGCGGTATGTATGGAGGTATATATTGGCAACTTGCAGCTCGGCGGTATGTATGGAGGTATATATTGGCAACTTGCAGCTCGGCGGTATGTATGGAGGTATATATTGGCAACTTGCAGCTCGGCGGTATGTATGGAGGTATATATTGGCAACTTGCAGCTCGGCGGTATGTATGGAGGTATATATTGCAACTTGCAGCTTGGCGGTATGTATGGAGGTATATATTGGCAACTTGCAGCTTGGCGGTATGTATGGAGGTATATATTGGCAACTTGCAGCTCGGCGGTATGTATGGAGGTATATATTGGCAACTTGCAGCTCGGCGGTATGTATGGAGGTATATATTGGCAACTTGCAGCTCGGCGGCATGTATGGAGGTATATATTGGCAACTTGCAGCTCGGCGGTATGTATGGAGGTATATATTGCAACTTGCAGCTCGGCGGTATGTATGGAGGTATATATTGGCAACTTGCAGCTCGGCGGTTTGTATGGAGGTATATTTTGGCAACTTGCTGCTCGGCGGTATGTATGGAGGTATATATTGGTAACTTGCAGCTCAGCGGTTTGTATGGAGGTATATATTGGCAACTTGCAGCTCGGAGGTATGTATGGAGGTATATATTGGCAACTTGCAGCTCGGCGGTATGTATGGAGGTATATATTGGCAACTTGCAGCTTGGCGGTATGTATGGAGGTATATATTGGCAACTTGCAGCTCGGCGGTATGTATGGAGGTATATATTGGCAACTTGCAGCTCGGCGGTATGTATGGAGGTATATATTGGCAACTTGCAGCTCGGCGGTATGTATGGAGGTATATATTGGCAACTTGCAGCTCGGCGGTATGTATGGAGGTATATATTGCAACTTGCAGCTCGGCGGTATGTATGGAGGTATATATTGGCAACTTGCAGCTTGGCGGTATGTATGGAGGTATATATTGGGAACTTGCAGCTCGGCGGTATGTATGGAGGTATATATTGGCAACTTGCAGCTCGGCGGTATGTATGGAGGTATATATTGGCAACTTGCAGCTCGGCGGTATGTATGGAGGTATATATTGGCAACTTGCAGCTCGGCGGTATGTATGGAGGTATATATTGGCAACTTGCAGCTCGGCGGTATGTATGGAGGTATATATTGGCAACTTGCAGCTCGGCGGTATGTATGGAGGTATATATTGGCAACTTGCAGCTCGGCGGTATGTATGGAGGTATATATTGGCAACTTGCAGCTCGGCGGTATGTATGGAGGTATATATTGGCAACTTGCAGCTCGGCGGTATGTATGGAGGTATATATTGGCAACTTGCAGCTCGGCGGTATGTATGGAGGTATGTATTGGCAACTTGCAGCTCGGCGGTATGTATGGAGGTATATATTGGCAACTTGCAGCTCGGCGGTATGTATGGAGGTATATATTGGCAACTTGCAGCTCGGCGGTATGTATGGAGGTATATATTGGCAACTTGCAGCTCGGCGGTATGTATGGAGGTATATATTGGCAACTTGCAGCTCGGCGGTATGTATGGAGGTATATATTGGCAACTTGCAGCTTGGCGGTATGTATGGTGGTATATATTGGCAACTTGCAGCTCGGCGGTATGTATGGAGGTATATATTGGCAACTTGCAGCTCGGCGGTATGTATGGAGGTATATATTGGCAACTTGCAGCTCGGCGGTATGTATGGAGGTATATATTGGCAACTTGATGCTCGGCGGTATGTATGGAGTTATATATTGGCAACTTGCAGCTCGGCGGTATGGATGGAGGTATATTTTAGTAACTTGAAGCACGGCGGTATGTATGGAGGTATATAATGGCAACTTGCAGCTCGGCGGTATGTATGGAGGTATATATTGGCAACTTGCAGCTCGGCGGGATGTATGGAGGTATATATTGGCAACTTGCAGCTCGGCGGTATGTATGGAGGTATATATTGGCAACTTGCAGCTCGGCGGTATGTATGGAGGTATATATTGGCAACTTGCAGCTTGGCGGTATGTATGGAGGTATATATTGGCAACTTGCAGCTCGGCGGTATGTATGGAGGTATATATTGGCAACTTGCAGCTCGGCGGTATGTATGGAGGTATATATTGGCAACTTATAGCTCGGGGGTATGTATGGAGGTATATAGTGGGAACTTGCAGCTCGGCGGTATGTATGGAGGTATATATTGGCAACTTGCAGCTCGGCGGTATGTATGGAGGTATATATTGGCAACTTGCAGCTCGGCGGTATGTATGGAGGTATATATTGGCAACTTGCAGCTCGGCGGTATGTATGGAGGTATATATTGGCAACTTGCAGCTCGGCGGTATGTATGGAGGTATATATATGGCAACTTGCAGCTCGACTGTAAATACGGAGGTGTATATATTGGTAACTTGCATTTCTAGGATCTGCATATTTCCTAGGATCACTGCGTATCCTATATTTTCATTCATTATTCATGGATTTTCATCACTAGGACTCTCATGATTCGTAGTCGTTTGATGCATTGGTCTTTGAGATTGAAAATATGGTTCTTCCAGGTTATCCTTTTGCCTAAAGGCAGACCTAAAGATTTGGTCTCATTATGGAAATTTAAAATATTATCATTCAAGTTGAGTCCTAGATATGGGTTTGGAGTACGTTTACTGGAGAACAAACGACATTTGGTCTTCTCGAGAGAGAACCGGAGATGATTATATTTCTGAATTTGAGGAAAATGGTGGGGTCACAAAGACGAAGAGAGAGACAGGAACTGCGAGACAGGCGGGGGGAACTGCGAGACACAGGCGGAGGGACAGGCATTCCGGGACTAAGACAAAAGGAGTGGGAATCAAGTTTTGATATATATATATATTTTTTTTTTTCAGATGAAAACGGAGTTCGTACGGTAACGAGATTCTGTAGTGTTAAGAATTGCGAAGAACTGAAAAATCTCCCAGGTGGCCATGCAATAAAGATTTGTAAGACATGTAATACAGATCTCTGCAACAAAGGTACCTTCAGAAAAGTGGTACATACTAGGCAGAACAATGGGACTCTTCTCAGATCTTCATGGATTATTTTACTTATATCCAGCATCATCCCTTCCATAATATATTTCTAATTAATTATAAGAAAAGTTGTTATATTAAATTATGATTGAAAGATTGTGTTTTTGTGGGCATCGTTTACTATTAAGGAATGGAGTTGGGGGTGGGGGGGGGGGGTTCAGCTCCTACGCTTGGATGGGAGGGGTGCAGCCCCCAGGCATGGAGAGGAGGGATGCAGCCCCCAGGCTTGGGGGGAGGGGTGCAGCCCCCAGGCTTGTAGGGGGGGGGTGCGGCCCCCAGGCTTGGGGGGGAGGGGTGCAGCCCCAGGCTTTGGGGGAGGGGTGCAACCCCCAAGCATAGAGAGGAGGGGTGCAGCCCCCAGGCTTGAAGGGGAGGGGTAGGGCCCCTACGCTTGTACGGGAGGGTGCTGCCCCCAGGCATGGAGAGGAGGGGTGCTGCCCTTAGGCTTGGGGGGGAGGGGTGCAACCCCCAGGCATGGAGAGGAGGGGTGCTGCCCAAAGGCTTGGGGGGGGAGGGGGGCAACCCCCAGGCAGGTAGCGGAGGGGTCCAGCCCCCAGGCTTGGGGGGGGGGAGGGGTGCAACCCCCAGGCATGGAGAGGAGGGGGGCTGCCCTTAGGCTTGGGGGGGGAGGGGTGCAACCCCCAGGCATGGAGGGGAAAGGTGCAGCCCCCAGGCATAGAGGGGAAAGGTGCAGCCCCAGGCTTGGACGGGAGGGGTGCTGCCCCCAGGCATGGAGAGGAGGGGTGCAGCCCCCAGGCATAGAGGGGAAAGGTGCAGCCCCCAGGCATAGAGGGAAAAGGTGTAGCCCCAGGCTTCGGGGGAGGAGGGGTGCAGCCCCAGGCATAGAGGGGAAAGGTGCAGCCCCAGGCTTGGAGGGGAGGGGTGCAGCCCCCAGGCTTGAAGGGGAAGGTCGCAATTTTTGTGTAATCGTTATCAAACTCGGTATTTAATCATTTTATGTAATAAGAAAGATCAAGTTCGTTAATTGCTCAAATCTGACCAGTGGGAGAGGTGGAATTTAAAATTCCAAATATCTCTGTTACTATACTTCGGATCGCAAAATTGTATAGAACCATAGTTATTGAGAATAAAATGGTTTATAAATATTATTCTATACATTTTTTATTAACCGAGATATTTTGATTTTATCCGCATTCAGGAATAGCTAATTTCCCATAGGGGAAATCTGCTAAAAAAACCCACTCCTACTCATGTTATTAGCAGATTTCCCTTCAGGGAAATCAGCTATTGAGGTTGTACTCATGACGGAATTTTCGAAATTTTTCTTCAAATGTCCATCGATCCTACCTAGTAGATGACGAAAATGAGGCCCATTCAAAACTATATATATATATATATATATATATATATATATATATATATATATATATATACAGTAGACTCCCTCTCGTCCGGCTCCCTCGGGACCGGACCCTCGGCCGGATCCAGAATGGCCGGACTAACCGACTTATTGTCTACTCGCCCAAAACAAGATGTTTTCATCATAGTACATATGTACATACATACATATATTTACATACTACATACATACATACATATGTTTCATCATCTTCGTGGTTATGATAAATTCAAGGATGGTGGCAAATAAGCACAATAAATATGTATGTAACATTAAAATTTATGTTTTGAAGCATACAAATCAGATAAAAAAGAAATCAAGAATATGTACATACATATGTATGTACATAAGAAACTTTAAATATAATCAGTAATTTTTTTCTGAACTTTTTTGGATAAAGTTTTTTTAAAAGCTAAATCACGTCATTTCTTAATGAACATAATGTCCACGGCCGTTGCCTCTGTTTGTTGTTCGATGTATACCTCGCAGCTATTTCCAGTGCAGCTTTTCCTTCTGCGTGGCTCAATTTTTCCGCCTCTTCTTCTTTCTCCTTTTCTTCCTCTCTTTCACATTCTTGACAAATTACTGCCTGGAGGATCTCATCATCACCTAAGATTTCATTTTGAAGTTCCTCATCTTCGCCTGCAATCCACGCACCGACGTCTTCTTCTTCGAGATCATCAGATTGAGGAAGGCATTTCAAATCTTTTAAGAAAGATAAGTTATTAGGCTCATTTGGTTTAGGGTTGTCGTCTCTACTGTTACAATTTCCAACAATTTCTTCCACATTTGGCCATTTTTTTCTCCAATACTTTACAAAGTTGTAGAAGGAATTTCATCGTAAGCTTTAGCAACCATGTAGATGACGTGTCGGGTCCTGAAGGGTGGGTGACATGCATGTCAGAGGCCGGCCGGATCATCCGGCGGCCGGACCATCCGAGGCCGGACAAGAGGGAGTCTACTGTATATATATATATATATATATATACAGTCGTGGTCTATTAGCCATGTGGCTATTAGCCACAAAAAATGATTAAAACCCAAATAAGAAATTTATAATATTCATAAAATAATAAATGAAATCTTTAATCTTAATGAGTAATTTAAGAAAAAAAAATAATAATTTTTTTCTTTATTATCATCCAAGTTTTCAATGGGATTTAAATCTGGGCTATTGCCTGGCCATGGTAGCGTGAAGATCTTGTTTTCTGTTAAAAACTGCTTTACCTATCCAAAAACACAATGGTAAAGGCAATAGAAAATAATGTATCTTACAGCTAACATATTTTTTTATATAAATAAATAATTAACTTACCGATTTGGCTCTATGGCATGGAGCAGAATCATCTTGAAAAATGAAGTCTCCGCAGTGTGTAAGATGAGAATTCATTGAGGGAATCAAACTCTTCCAAAATTTTCTTATATTTTTCTGCATTAACCGGACCTTCTATGAAGTTCATTTTGCCAATTCCAAAGTAGGAAAAACATCCCCAGACCATCACACTTGCTGGATGTTTCACTGTTTTAGCAGATTTCCCTTAAGGGAAATCAGCTATTGAGGTTGTACTCATGACGGAATTTTCGACATTTTTCTTCAAATGTCCATCGATCCTACCTAGTAGATGACGAAAATGAGGTCCGTTCAAAACTGTATATATATATCTATATATATATATATATATATATATATATATATATATATATATATATATATATATATATATATTTGTCTGTTACCGCTCTAGCGGTCGCAATTTTTGTTTAATCCTTACCAAACTTCATATTTAAGCGTTTTATGTAAAAAGAAAGATCAAGTTCGTTAACGGCTGAAATCGGACCAGTGGGAGGGGGGGTTTAGAGGGGAGGATTTTCGAAAATTCGTAATATCTCCGTTACTATACGTCGGATCGAAAAATTATACAGAATCAATCTTATTACAAATTAAATTTACTATAAATATTGTTATATACATTTATTCTCTATCTTGAATAGTAACCGAGATATTTGCATTTTTCAGTTTTCACCAAACCGCCACTTCTACTCATGTTACGTAAACAATACTCTGATACATAATAAATCACATTATTGGAAGTTTAAATACCAAAAATTGTATTCAAGAGACCTTTATTATACGAGATACATGCAAATATGCACTGGTGACTCCCCCCCCCCCATCTTAAAGTTTTGGACTACTAAAATTTTATTGATTGAGATAAAAATTATTCTGACTCATTATTAATTACAGTACTAGATATAGTAAATAGTTCTCAATAAAATTAATGTGTTATATTCTGATATATTTCAGTAATAGTTTTTCTTTCCGGTGTGAGGCTAACCTAACGCTTCCTGTCGGCAGGCTATTGAAATTGGATGAAACATTTCTTATTTCCGTTTGTATTTATTCACGGTGTTGTGTTAGCAGTATGTATATTTATCTATTACTAAACTTCACGAGGGAAATCTGCTTAGTTTACGCAGCCCCTGCGTGACGGACTTTTTAATGTACAAGATTCTTCAAATCTTTCATTTGGCCGACGTCGAACGTATGGAGAACCATCAGAACTGAAGATGTTGAACTTACTCTCATCTGAAAACATCACTTTCCTCCAGTCATCAGATGTCCAAGTTTTAAAATTTATTGCCCAATTTAGCCGAGATAGTTTCATTTTTTTGTTAAGTAATGTTTTTTTTGCTGGTTTTCTTGCCCATAAACCTTTTTCTCTTAATCGTCTGCCCACTGTTTCTCGACTTACTTCTGCTAAATTGCTATCTCTAGATATTTCCGTAGCAGTTTTGAAGCGATTTTCTAGAGATAATCTCATCATCATGCGATCTAAACTCTCATCCGTCTTCCTTTTCCTTCCAGTCCCTTTCTTTCGTTCGGTAGATCCATGGGAAAGATTATATTGTATTATTCTGACCACAGTGGATTGGTTGCACCTCACCCTCTTTGCTATCTCACGAGAAGACATTCCAGCTTCAGCAAATGCCACTATTTTAACTTTTAGCAGATTTCCCTTAAGGGAAATCAGCTATTGAGGTTGTAGTCATGACGGAATTTTAGAAATTTTTCTTCAAATGTCCATCGATCCTACCTAGTAGATGACGAAAATGAGGTCCGTTCAAAACTATATATATATATATATATATATATATATATATATATATATATATATATTTGTCTGTTACCGCTCTAGCGGTCGCAATTTTTGTTTGATCGTTACCAAACTCGATATTTAGTCGTTTTATGTAAAAAAAAAGATCAAGTTCGTTAACGGCTGAAATCGGACCACGGGGAGGGGGGGGGGTTAGAGGGGAGGATTTCCGAAAATTCGAAATATCTCCGTTACTATTCGTTGGATCGAAAAATTGTACAGAATCAATCTTATTGCAAATTAAATTTACTATAAATATTTTTCTATACATTTATTCTGTATCTTGAATATTAACCGAGATATTTGCATTTGTATTCTGTGTGTGGTACCAGTAGGCTATGTTCGGACTTTCCGCCGAGAGCTCTGGTGGCCTATTCCATAACTATTCGTCCCTCGTGAATAGGTTTAGAGGTTAGGTTAACTGTGTTTCGGGGCTAGAAACTACTGGGTTATTACGCCCTAAATAATGTTTTAGGTTTAGAGGTTTCTTTCTATTACAGTTGTTATTAGGCAGATTTCTCTATTGTAAAACTTCACGTGGGAAATCTGCTTAGTTTATGCAGCCCCTGCGTGACGGACTTTTTGCTCATAAGATATTTGTTTGAAATTCAGTCTATTGGACATAATAATAGGAAATAACGTGCTTAATGTTGGATAACTTGGGCACAACTGAGCTATGAGTCACTGATAACATCTATCTCTAATACTAGTAGGTAAACAAATTCATTCCAACAGATTGTATAGACGTTTAGGATTAAAAAGATAACAATCATAGGTGATGCAATTTTTATGACCATGACTGTATTTGTCTGTTACCGCTCTAGCGGGCGCAATTTTTGTTTGATCGTTGCCAAACTCGATATTTAGTAGTTTTATGTAAAATGAAAGATCAAGTTCGTTAACGGCTGAAATCGGACCACAGGGAGGGGGGGGGGGTTTGAGGGGAGGATTTTCGAAAATTCGAAATATTTCCGTTACTATTCGTCGGATCGAAACGTTGTACAGAATTAATCCGGGTGCTAGTGTACTATAAATATTGTTATATACATTTATTCTCTATCTTGAATATTAACCGACATATTTACATTTTTATTAAATCCTGGGCGGCTAACAGACGAAGTGTCCCACCAAAAGCTAGTTCGGCCATTTCCTTATCTGCTCGACTCGTGAAATTTCTCTATTGTAAAACGTCACGTGGGAAATCTGCTTAGTTTACGCAGCCCCTGCGTGACGGACTTTTTTCGTTATTAGCAGATTTCCCTTATGGAAAATCAGCTACTGAGGTCGTACATATTATGACGCGATTTTCGAAATTTTTCGTCAAATGTCCATCGATCCTACCCAGGAGATGACGTAAATGAGGTATACACACACACACACACACACACACACACACACACCGTTCAAAACTGTGTGTGTGTGTGTATGTGTGTATGTATATATATATATATATATTGTAATGAAAGGTTAATTATATTTATTATTATTTAAATTTAATCTATTTACCGGCTACTTCTCAGGGTCATATATTGCACGGCAAGCATTCCCGTTTCCACCATCTCTGCTATAAGAGCTAATTTATCTATTTAATCAGAGATATAGCACTATTAGGCTACATAATTAAAGAAACACTTACTCTCTCTTTGCATCTTGGGAGTCGACTGCCGAGTCCTGTCCTCCGAGATTGACCTTTGGATTCACCGGGCTCCTCCGTCAGTCCCTTGACAGGTGCTGCTACCTTGTTTAAAGCCTAGTACTAATCACTCTGGTCTCATAGATATAGAGACAGCGTAGTGGCTCTAAGGCTCGACCGTTACATATCCCCCCCCCCCCCCCCAGAGAGAAAAATATATATTTTATATTATTTTTTTTTATTTAATTTTTAGTTTATTTTCATTTTATTTATTTTTTTTATTATTTTTTTTTATTTATTTATTATATTATTTTATATTTGATTAACACGATATATTATTTTTTTTTTTTATTTATAACAATAAATATATTATATTTTCTATATTACTAATAATTTTTTTTTTTTTTTTTTATTTGGTTTAGTTTGGTATCCATACTTTCCCTATAAATTTTTAATTCCTGGATATTAAATTTTCCCTTAGTATTACCGGACTTTATATATGTCAATAAATATGCTCCGTTACCATAACTTTTCAAAACCCTCAATAACAATATGCAAATACATAAATATAAATACAGAAAAGAAAATAATTACAACATTCAAATGAAATTAAAATAAATTTGGACAATAAATAACAATGTCTGAAAGTGAAAACCTCTCGCAGCTGAAAACATCTTTATTTAGATGACATACTTAAACCCTAAGGACATACATTAGACAAACATTTTAACATTTCATTACATTTCCAATAACCTCGCCCTTCGCCCTTCGACCGGAGACCTGCTCCATCTGGTGGGCCGATCTGCGGCGCTAAACCATCCGGGGCGTCACCCGAACGCGTATTTAAAAATTCAATCAAATCGGTCCAGCCGTCTAGGAGGAGTTCAGTGACATACACACGTACGCTAGAATTATATATATAAATATATATATATATATATATATATATATATATATATATATATATACTAGCTCAGATACCCGGCTTCGCTCGGGAATTGATTTGAGGCTGAATTGTGATGGTATATTTTTGGCAAGGCTTTACTTTGCACAATATTTTGACATTTACCCGTTCTAGTGTTTAGTGTTAATTCCCATTGTTGGCATTTGTTAATAATACCATTATTTTTTTATGTATGACTTCACTGTCCTGCATATTGTCATATTTCCCGTCTCCTGTGCATTATGCATAGATTTGAATTATTAAGGTGAAAATATTGACATACATTTGAATTAATTTTTTCAGTTGAGGTACCTGGAAGTTCAAATTGAAAAGAAGTGTTGAGCAAATTTCACTAAATAACAAAATAAACAACTTTTGTTATGTGCATATTTGCCGAAACCCCAATAGGAAATCATTATTATTAATTTCAGGCCTCCCTTATAACCCCCACTCCTGCCCGTCCCTAGAAATGTTAGTATGGCTTATTATAAGGAAGGCGTTAGTACTTATTCACATACCGAGTTTGGTTTAATTCGGTTGAGTCATTAGTGCCAAATAAAATTGTGGACTCCCTCTATAGTTTATAGCGTATAACTCATTTATGCTTCCGTATACGGCAAAAGTGCATATATCAAAAGTTACTCTAAATAACTAAATAAACAACTTTTGTTATGTGCATATTTGCTGAAAAAGCAATAGTAAACGAAATATCGCTATTTTTAATTTCAGGCCTCTCTTATAACCCCCACTCCTGCCCGTCCCTAGAAATGTTAGTATGGCTTATTATAAGGAAATCGTTATTGTTAATTCACATAGCGAGTTTGGTTTAGTGCGGTTGGGTCTTATGTCCCAAATAGAATTTTTTCACTTCCGCTACAGGTTTTAGCGTATATCTCGGTTATGATTCGGTATACGAAAAAAGTGTATATAACAAAAGTTACTCTAACTTACACAATAAACAACTTTTGTTATATGCACATTTGCTGAAAAAGCAATAGGAAACGCAATATCGCTATTTTTAATTTCAGGCCTCCCTTATAACCCCCACTCCTGTTCGTCTTAGAGAATATTAATATAGCCTAAAGTCTAAGTTGGGCTAGTAGTAATATACATCCCAAATTTCATAAATTCGGTTCAGCCGTTTATGCGTGAAAAGGTAACAAACAAACAAATAAACAAACAGACACGTAAGAAACAAAATGTAGTTATGGTGTCTATGACATGTGAAACGAAAAGTTATCGTGAAATTTCGCGAAAAAAATTAATGTACAGACAGAGGTTACAATTATATATATATATATATATATATATATATATATATATATATATATATATATATATATAGATATAGGAGTGGGGGTTATAAGGGGTGCCAGAAATTAAAAATAGCGATATTTCGTTTCCTATTAGTTTTTCGGAAAATATGAACATAACAAAAGTTGTTTATTTTGTTATTTAGAGTAACTTGTGTTATATACACTTTTTTCGTATACCGAATTATAAACGAGATTCATGGTAAAACCTATAGCGGAAGTGAACAATTTTATTTGGGACAAAAGAGTCAACCGAAATAAATAAAACTCGGTATATGTATTATCACTAACACTTTAAATATAACAAGCCATACCAACATTTCTAGGGGCGGGCAGGAGTGGGGGTTATAAGGGATGCCAGAAATTAAAAATAGCGATATTTCGTTTCCTATTGGTTTTTCGGCAAATATGAACATAAGTGAAGTTGTTTATTTTGTTATTTAAAGTAACTTTTGTTATATTCAGTTTTGTCGTATAACAAAATATAAACGAGATATGCACTATAAACAAGAGCGGGAGCCAACAATTTTGTTGTGCACTAACGATTGAACCGAACTTAACAAAACTCTTTATGTGAATTAGCATTAATTCTTCCATGATTATAAGATTTTTAAAAAATGATAGGTTAGAACGGGAGTGGGGGTTATAAGGGAGGCCTGAAATAAAAATTCGCGATATTACATTGTCTATTTGTTTTTCGACAATCGTGCACATAACATAAGTTGTTTACTTTGTTAATTAGTGTAAATTTTGTTTTATAATTTTTTTTTTGTAAAATAAGGTATGAAGCAAGTAATTTGCTTAGAAATATTGATATGCTCAACAATACATTCCAACATGAACTTCCCAGGTATCTCACCTGGATAAGTTAATTCAAAACTATGTTATTTTTTAACGCCAGTAACAGTTTGCACCAAATAAGGTATACTGCCCCCAGCGTTCTCTCAGTGTATTTAATACATTATTTAATTAAAACGTGACAAATATTTGAAACAGTTTTAGAATTGTGAAGATAATATAATATGATTTTTTAATATATTTGAATGTATTAGAGGATAGCTATCCAAAATGCATTGCAGGTTGGCAGCACTGAGGCTATGTAAGTGTCGAGCTACTTCCTTTGTCCTATCAGTTCTGCCGCTTCCCTTCCGACCTCATATTGGTCTATGTTTACATGTTAATTGATGCTTATAGCAATGTATAGTTATTCTCAGGAATGTGAATTTCTTTAATGATCATAAATAAATAATTTACAAGAATAAACGCTAGGGAGGTGCACTCAGGTATTTCTGGTATTTATTAACTCTGCTCCGTTAATGTAATATGATATACTTTTCTGAAAACCAATATGAATACACAGTTTACAATTGAGACTTATGAAAGAGCATTTTAAAAGCGGCTATGACGTACCTAAAACAGCTGTCACCGTTGGACATTGTACCGCATGAAGGAAAAGGAACTTATTCATACGTGGTTTGGAAGATAGAATACTTTCTAGGATTAAGAATTATATGGTCCATTCCGTTATAAAAAAAAAAAAACTACATACACAGAGGACGGGAAATATAAAAATATTGAGGACAGTGAAGTCTTAAATCTATATATATATATATATATATATAGCAGGAGAACCTCCATTGGAATATAGGAGAAGGATTATATGCTTAAAATTTCTTTTAAAATGCAAGGCATTAGACACACCATGCGTCAAAGTATTTTTAAATAACATACATTATAACAAATACATAGAAAAACACAGCAAGCATAAACCACTACTCATTCGCACTTCAGAAAACACTATTGATTCGAACATATTACAAACTCAAATACACTATAACAGAAACCTGTCATTCCCTCCATGGAGAATTTATTTATTTATTTATTAACGTCCACTTTTTGCAACTTAGGCTAATCGGGACGGGTTATCTACAGGTTACCACCCTTTTCTAGCCAGGTTGGGATTTTAGGACGTTATTTAATGAATTTCTTCACTAAATAATTTCCTTTGCCCAGGCGAGAATCGAACTCGCCACTCTAGGTTTACCATGTGAGATAAAGGTCAACGCTTTAACTCGCATGGCCAACCTGAGCCCCCCCCCCCTCCATGGAGAATTAATAACTTAAGCATTAATTTAACTTTAACAAAATTTATTAAAAGAAATCCATTATCTTCTAAATTTGACAGAATAGCTTATAACTCAATTGTAGCAAATAACACAAACTCTCTTCACACTTTTACTGACGGATCCAAGACCGACTTTGGGACAGCAGCTGCAGCAATCATTAACAATGACATATACACAACGAAACTTAACAACAATGCAAGCATATATACAGCTGAGTTACAAGCTATAAATATTGCCTTTTCAAAATTTCATGATTTTCAAAATTCCCAGATTTTCTTATTTACAGACTCCTTAAGTTCTCTATTCTCCTTGGAGAACATTTACAGTACTCATCCTATTATAACCCACATCTTAGAACACTCCATTCATCTTCGAAACAATATTACACTAGTATGGCTACCAGGACACAAAAATATTGGACGAAGTAATGAAGTTGATGAACAAGCAAAATTAGCGACTCAGAAACATGACGTAGACTCAAATGAACTAACAATAGACGACTTAGTACATTCTGCAAAATCTAACGTACTACTAGACTGGGAACAAAAATGGCAACAAACAGACAATAAATTACGACAAATTAAATCTACAGTATTCACACGGACTAGTAAAAATTCAACTTATACACGGAGGGAAGAAGTGATTTTAACAAGGCTCCGCATTGGCCACTCTCTTCTTACTCAAAGCTTTTTAATGAAAAAAAGAGAGCAGCCCAAATGCCATGTATGCAATAAAACACATACTGACAGACTGCAAGAGACGAGATCATTTACCGATACCCCACGACCTACACGACTTACTCACTGAAGGTAGCCCATACATACCCACTGTACTACAACATCTAAAAGACATTAACATATACTCAAAAATTTGAATACACAGTACTCACAATTAATACTTGCATTTTAAAAAAGATTTTATAATTTTATAATAAATGTATGCTGTGATTCTAGTCCTTTTATGAATGTTTTGTCTGCGAGCGCGCACGTGTGTGTGTGTGTGTGTGTGTGTGCTTGTATGTTTGCTGAGCTCTTTATAAACTTTGAATATATGTAAAGTAAATATTTCATCGTTTCTCTTTGTCTAGCAAAACTGAAGGTTTTTCCTCCTTCCTGCCAATAAGCCATTCATGACTTGCCATAATGCAATTCATGACTTACGTTGTTCAGTAACTCATATAGAGTATGCAACTCCGCTGATACACGAGTTTTATATCTGATCTAAATCTCAATTATTTTAAATTCATTTTAGATACATATTCCATTTTATTCAACAATTTATGTATTTTATTATATCTTGTTTAATATTTTTTGTTTTGGATTCTATATTATGTTTGTCAATTTGTTGTGTTGGATTTCCATTTATTGTTTGACTTGTACTTATTGTTTAATTTCTATTATTTGAGTTCCATTTTTGTTTTCTATTTCTGTTTTGCGTTCCATTTCTGTTTTTGTTTTTCCATTTCTGTTTTTATGTTCCATTTCTGTTAGCAGATTTCCCTTTAGGGAAATCAGCTATTGAGGTCGTACTCATGTCGCGAGTTTCGAAAAATTTCTTCAAATGTCCATCGATCCTACCCAGGAGATGACGAAAATGAGGTCCGTTCAAAATTATATATATATATATATATATATATATATATATATATATATATATATATATATAGATATATATATATATATATATATTTGTCTGTTAACGCTCTAGCGGTCGCAATTTTTGTTTGATCGCTACGAAACTCGATATTTAACCGTTTTATGTAAAAAGACAGATGAAGTTCGTTAACGGCTGAAATCAGACCAGAGGGAGGGGGGTTTAGAGGGAGGGATTTTCGAAAATCCAAAATATCTCCGTTATTATGCATCGGATCGAAAAATTGTATAGAACCAATCTTATTGCAAATTAAATTTACTATAAATATTGTTATATACATTTATTCCCTATCTTGAATATTAACCGAGATATTTGCATTTTTATGAAGTCTGTGGACGGGTATAGTTCGGGTATGGTCGGCCATCTTCGTCATTTCTCGGCTCAGGTGGAAGCTTCGTCTAACCTTGCCTGACGTTCTAACCTTACCTTACCTTCGTTACTTTGTCAGATTTATGCAAATACGTTCAGTTCATCCGCCCTCCCCCCCTTCTTTATTTCTTGGACTACTAAAATTTGAATTATTAAAATATAAATTATTCTTACAATTCAGAAGGCGTTTCAGTTGGGAATTTATTTTAATTAACTGAAAGACTTCTCATTATCTAATCCCGGTGGTATTGTGTTTCCAGTATGTAGATTTCTTTATTGTAAAACTTCACAGGGGAAATCTGCTTAGTTTACGCAGCCCCTGCGTGACGGACTTTTGTTTCTTTGGTGTCTGTTTGTTGTTTATTTGTTTGTTTGTTACCTTTTCACGCATAAACGGCTGAACCGAATTTTATGAAACTTGGTATGTGTATTACTACTAACCCAATTTAGACTTTAGGCTATATTAATATTCTCTGAGACGAACAGGAGTGGGGGTTATAAGGGAGGCCTGAAATTAAAAATAGCGATATTTCTTTTTCTACTGGTTTTTCAGCAAATATGCACATGACAAAAGTTGTTTATTTTGTTATTTAAAGTAACTTAGGTTATATTCACTTTTGCTGTATAACATAAACGAGATATGTGTTAAAAACTAAAGCGGAAGCCAACAATTTTGTTGAGCACAAACGATTGAACCGAAATAAACAAAACTTGGTATGCGAATTAGCATTAATTCTTCCATGATTATAAGCTACATTAAAATGTTTAGTTTCAAACTGGAGTGGGGGTTATAAGACAGGCCTGAGATAAAAATTCGCAATTTTCATTTTCTATTTTTTTTTTTCGGCTAACGTGCACATAGCAAAAGTTGTTTATTTTTATTATTTAAAGTAACTTTCGTTGTATTCACTTTTGCCGTAAATGAAGTTAACACGGCATATACGCTAAATCCATAGCGGGAGTCAATAATTTTATTAGTGCTTATTTAAGTGTTTTTAATAAATGGATATTATAACAAAAGATGTTATGTTTTAGTCTTATATGATAGTTGCAAGTATGATTCGGATTAGTGAGCTTATAAATCTCCGCCGCCTCCTCATTTATTTATTTATTTTCCCAATAACTTTGTTATTTATTTCTAATAGAATATAAACTATAAGTGCATCTCTGGTATTTAATATATACTCGATATGAATGTTTAAAGTATTACTAGGTTGCAGGGGGGCTCTCTTCCCCTCATCTAGCTTTTTGAACATAAATGAAATTATGTTTAGGGATCTATTATTTAGTTCCATCAGGGAGATAAATTATTAAAATAATATTCTGAATCAATATACTAAGGAAAACAACGATGATAACGCTCCTGCGAGAGCGGAAATGGACGGGAGGTAATTAAGTTTAGTTATTTCCTGTGGAATGCTGCCACGACGGGAAGTGATTTCCACTGAGGCTTACTAATACGAATATAATCTTATGTATAAAACTATGCTAAAACTATATGTGCTTGGTTTGATTTTTGGCAGGAAATATGTTCAATATAGAAGATACTTAATTGTGATAAATGCTACTACCCATGATTTTGGTTTGAATTATTTAAAAACCGTGAGTCAAAAAGTCGTGAGGGATAAATTAGGAACCCGTTTTCATATATTCTTCAAAACTAAAATTTCTATTTTATTAACCCTGAAAGTTACACTTTAGGATTGTCTGTTTTGAAAAAAACTATACATCGTGGAGGGAAGTGCAATTGTACACATTGAAGTCTTACTATAAAAATACAATCATTAGTCAGTCAGCAATGATTTCCCGGGCATCGCGGGTACCTTAGCTAGTATATATATATAAAATTGTAACCTCTGTCTGTATATTGATTTTTTTTCGCGAAATTTCACGATAACTTTTTGTTTCACATGTCATAGACACCATATCTGCATTTTGTTTCTCTCGTGTATGTTTGTTTGTTAGTTAGTTTGTTTGTTTGTTTGTTTGTTACCTTTTCACGCATAAACGGCTGAACCGAATTTTATGAAACTTGGTATGTATATTACTACTAACCCAACCTAGACTTTAGGCTATATTAATTTTCTCTGAGACGAACAAGAGTGGGGGTTATAAGGGAAACTTGTAATTAAAAATAGCGATATTTCGTTTCCTATTGGTTTTTCCGCAAATATAAGCATAACAAAAGTTGTTTATTTTTTAATTTGGAGTAACTTTTGTTATATACACTTTTGTCGTATACCTAAGTATAAATGAGTTATACGTTAAAACTTTAGCGGACACTAACGGCTGAACCGAACTTAACAAAACTCGGTATGTCAATTAGCATTAATTCTTCCATATAAGTTATATTAAAATTTTTAGGTTCGAACGGGAGGGGGGTTATAAGGGAGGTCTGATATAAAAATTCACCATATTTACATGTATAAGAGACGGGAAATATAGAAATATCGAAGACTATGAAGAATTATCGAACAAATAATTCTATTCTTAGCAAATCCACGGCCAAGACGGGTATCAATCCTAAACACTGGGACGGGTAAATGTCAAAATATTGTGCAATGTAAAGCCTGCTAAAAAATACCATCACCATTCAGCCTCAAATGAATTCCCGGGCGAAGCCGGGTATCTGAGCTAGTATATATATACAATTGTAACCTCTGCTAAAAAAATGGTCGAAAACATAGGTGGAAGTCTTAGCAGATTCCTTCTTAGCTATTGAGGTTGTATTTTGAAGCCATTTTTAAAAATATTTCATCCAGATCTCTCCAATCCTACCGAGTAGACGATGAAGTACAAGTCCGTCACGCAGGGGCTGCGTTAACTGAGCAGATTTTCCACCTCCTTCACGAAAACCTCACGAGGGAAATCTGTTTAGTTTTCCCAGCTTCTGCTTGACGGAATATATGTGAGAAGACAGGTGTTAATTACAAACAAGTGTTCAGTAATGGAGGACAGCTGGTCTGTAGTAAATTGGAATGTATGGTGGAGTACTAGCCGGCGTGGGAACCCATGTCCCGAGGTACTATAGTAATCTGTAGTAGCTGTACTCCATTCTGGGGTCACGATTCACAGCCATTCATCTCACACCCAAGAAGGAAACATGTCTGCCACATATGCTCTCGTTCACACGGGCTCCTCTGCAAGCCGAAAAGTCCGTCACGCAGGGGCTGCGTAAACTAAGCAGACTTCCCACGTGAAGTTATACAACAGAGAAATCTCCATGCGAGAGCCGAACAGTTACGGCAAAGGGCCTCTTTTGGCGGGAAACGGTCACCAGTTATCGGCCCAAATTTAATAACAATGCAAATATCTCGGTTAATATTCAAGATAGAGAATAAATGTATTGAAAGTAAATTTAATTTACAATATGATTGGTTTTATACAATTTTTTGATCCGACGTATGGTAACAGAGTTATTTCGAATTTTCGAAAATCCTCCCCTCTAATCCCCCCCTCCCACTGGTCTGATTTCAGCCATTAACGAACTTGATCTGTCTTTTTGCATAAAACGTTTAAATATAGCGTTTGGTAACGATCAAACAAAAATTGCGAAATTATATATATATATATAATTTTGAACGGACCACATTTTCGTCATCTCTTGGGTAGGATCGATGGACAAGAATTTTTCGTAAGTCGCGTCATGAGTACGACCTCAATAGCTGATTTCCCTTAAGGGAAATCTGCTAAAATGAAGTGGGAGCCAACAATTTTATTGGACACTAACGATTGAACCGAACTTAATAAAACTCTATATGTAAATTAGCATTAATTCTTCCATGATTATAAGCTATATTACATTTTTTAGGTTCAAACGGGAGTGGGGGTTATAAGGGAGGCCTGAAATAAATATTCGCGATATTTCATTGTCTATTTGTTTTTCGACAAATGTGAACGTATCAAAAGTTGTTTTCTGTGTTATTAAAAGTAGCTTTTGTTTTAAACATAATATTATTAAATTTAATATCCTAATCGCTTGAAATATCATGCAGGACAACGTCTGTCGGGTCTGCTAGTATATATATACCATTTTGAAAGGGTCCCATTTTCGTCATTTCCTGGATAGGATCAACTGACATTTAGAAATGTTTTTCGAAAATCGCATTATGTACTCTTAAGGGAAATCTGTTAAAAACACCGGTTCACCAATAAAATCTTATTAATCAGGTCATCACTTTACGTATTTGCATGTATAAATAATAAATGCCCTAAGAAAACCATTTTTTTTTTATGATATAACTAGCTTATTATTAATATGACATGAGTTGGAGTGAGGGTTTGCTGAAAGCCTGAAACTAAAAAAGTCCGTCACGTAGGGGCTGCGTAAACTAAGCAGATTTCCCACACGAAGGTTTACAATAGATAAATATACATACAGGTAACACAGCCGTGAATGCTCAGTAAATGTACAATACAAGGCTGCATTGTAAACCAACAGGCAAGCCAACCTCGTAGAGCTGCATAGATAAACAGGAAAAACAAACAATTAATGAAATATATTTGAATATAACATATTAATTTTATTGAAAACAATTTACTAAAGCTAGTGGTGTAATTTGTAATGAATCAGAATCAGTTTTATCTCAATCACTCAAATTTTAGTAATTTAAAAACAAAAGAAGGGGGGGTCAACTGAACGTATTTGCATATATCTCACAAAGTAAAAGTTCAATGAAAACAATATTTGGTATTTAGGCTTCAATTAATATCGTTTATTATATAACAGAGCATTATTTATGTAACACTACTAGAAGTGGG
This sequence comes from Riptortus pedestris, assembly GCA_019009955.1. Lineage (NCBI taxonomy): Eukaryota > Metazoa > Arthropoda > Insecta > Hemiptera > Alydidae > Riptortus > Riptortus pedestris. The sequence goes on along the minus strand of CM032229.1, from coordinate 183,973,235 downwards.
GGTTTACTGAAGGCTGAAAACTGAAAACTGCAAATATCTCGGTTAATATTCAAGATAGAGAATAAATGTATATAACATCATTTATAGTGTATTTAATTTTCAATAAGACTAATTCTATACACTTTTTCGATCCGACTTATAGTAACGGAGATATTTCGAATTTTCAAAATTGTCCCCCTCTAACCCCCCCCCCCTCCCCCTGGTCCGATGATTTCAGCTGTTAACGAACTTGATCTTTCTTTTTACAAAAAACGACGAAATATCGAGTTTGGTAACGATTACATAAAAATTGCGACCGCTAGAGCGGTAAAAGACAAATATATAGATTGATAGATTGATATATATATATATATATATATATATATATATATATATATATATTTATATACAGGGTGTCCCCAAACCAAACGGCCAAACTTCAGGGATCGATAAAGGATCGAAAAACTAAAAAAAAAAAAAGTCCTCTGGCATATGCCTCGTTTTTGAGAAAATCACAAAAAACTGAATATAGTTGTGTAAAAAGTGTATTTTTTTTTAAAATAATGTATTTAAATTACAAAAATCATTGGCTTTTTGAGTAAGCTTAATTTTTTAATTTACGAGGAGTAAATTTAGAAAACATGAATATTCTCACGCTTTCCTTATCAATAAAACGTCTAGGTTGAGTGTTTAAACTTAAAAAGAAAGGATTAAAATGTTTACTATCATTTTAATCCTTTTTGGGGGGGAATCCAGCCACGCATTCTCACATTAGTGGTGTTGCTAGTTCTGTTCAGTGAAGTCAACAAATATGGCTAGATTTACCAACGCTGAATACGCGGACATAGTCTACGTCTACGGATTCTGAGATGGCAATGCACGTCAGGCAGTTCGGGAATATCGCAGACGGTTTCCTGCCGAGAAACCCCACACAGAGGTGTTTTTACCAGCACTTTCAGAAGGCTTCGAGAGACTGGGTCCTTCTCATGTAATCGTCGTGGAAAGCGTATGCTGGCTCGGATGGAAGCCGACCTGAGGCGGAGGGAGAGGATACGGAGGTACTTCAATACCAACCCTGGCACAAGCGTCCGGAGAGCTGCTTCAGTTCTAAGCATACCAAAGACATTGTGTACTCATATCGAAGTGTGGCTGCAATGTAGGAGGCACCTTGCCGTGAGGCCTTAATCCTACCCACACCAATCCAACGCTTCATGGTGACTGAGGATTCGCTACGATGGTCAGAAGCGATCCTATGGAAGGGACAGTCTCCTACTACCAAGCTCCCACACGAGTGAAACACATGTACCAGTTTACCTGGCCTGTATGTCCTCGTGCTTTGAAAACACGACCACTACGTCTATGACCGGCAGTGAAGGCAAGCCTCCACTCCGGACACCACCCAGCCCGTAGTTCACATTGAGTAAGCCGCTAGAACTTACCCCATTAAAGCAGGAGTGATCCCCTGCCCGGAACAGCAAAGCCGACTAAGGACCTACTGTTCCTACGGTTCCCCTACCTAGCAGCTACACAGCGGGGGCTTACTGCTGCCACTGGGGGGGGGCGGCCCCGTGCCGGAGCATACCAAAGACAACCATTTGGCGCACATTAAGGGCTGACCGCAGGCATGCTTACCATGTACAAAAGGTACAAAATTTAATACCCGCTGATTATCCCCGCCGATTAAATTTTTGTAATTGGTACAAAGAACAATTGCAAAACGATGTAAACTTAAGTTCGAAAGTAATCTGGACGGACGAAGCGACATTTACACGTGCGGGCATATTCAATCAAAGAAACTACCACCTTTGGGCACATGAAAATCCCCGCGCTGTTAGACAATTTCACTACCAGCATGAGTTTTTAGCAGATTTCCTTTAAGGGAAATCAGCTATTGAGGTTGTACTCATGACGGAATTTTCGAAATTTTTCTTCAAATGTCCATCGATCCTACCCAGGAGATCACGAAAATGATGTCCGTTCAAAACTGTATATATATATATATATATATATATATATATATATATATATATATATATATATATTTGTCTATTACCGCTCTAGCGGTCGCAATTTTTGTTTGATCGTTACAAAACTCGATATTTAGTCGTTTTATGTAAAAAGAAAGATCAAGTTCGTTAACGGCTGAAATCGGACCAGTGGGAGGGGGGGTTTAGAGGGGAGCATTTTCGAAAATTCGAAATATCTCCGCTTCCTAACAACATTTACGTTGACGCTTTAGAAATTAACGATGTAATTTTAGAGAAGGTAAAACCTTCAAAATTTTCAGGGTTTTTTTCTCACTAAGGTAGACCCATATAAAAACTGAAATATTTATGTTTTCCAAGTAAGAATATTTAATTATTTTATTAATTTACTAAATTTTTAATCTTTTGTTATGTTTTAATCTTCAGTTATTGTTCATAATGTTATCTACTTTAAATAAGTAATTTTTTTTATACTAAGAATATTTGAATAAAAAAGTATTTATTATTTTTTCTTAATAAAAAATAATTAAGGATTAATAGTAACATACTTAGATTGAATTAATTTTTCTATAATATAATATTTCTACGCAAATTACTTTCTCCACACATTGTTCCTGGAGAAATGTATAAAACAAAAGTTAATCTAAATATCAAAGTAAACAACTTTTGTTATGTGAATATTTGTCGAAAAACAAATAGACAATGAAATATTGCGAATTTTTATTTCAGGCCTCCCTTATAACCCCCACTCCCGTTCTAACCTAAAAATTTCTAAAAAAATCTATCTATCTATATATATATAAAATTGTAACCTCTTTCTGTACATTGATTTTTTTTCTCGAAATTTCACGATAACTTTTCGTTTCACATGTCATAGACACCATAACTGCATTTTGTTTCTTTGGTGTCTGTTTGTTTGTTTATTTGTTTGTTTGTTTGTTACCGTTTCACGAATAAACGGCTGAACCGAAATTTATGAACCTTGGTATGTATATTACTACTAACCCAACTTAGACTTTAGGCTATATTAATATCCTCTGAGACGAATAGGAGTGGGGGTTATAAGGGAAGCCTGAAATTAAAAATAGCGATATTTCGTTTCCTATTGGTTTTTCGGCAAATATAAACATAAGAAAAATTGTTTATTTTGTTATTTAGAGTAACTTTTGTTATATACACTTTTTTCGTATACCGAATTATAAACGGGATATACGCTAAAACCTGTAGCGGAAGTGAACAATTTTATTTGGGACAAAAGACCCAACCGAAATAAATAAAACTCGGTATATGTATTAGCACGAACGCTTTCATTATAACAAGCCATACCAACATTGCTAGGGACGGGCAGGAGTGGGGGTTATAAGGGATGCCAGAAATTAAACATAGCGATATTTCGTTTCCTATTGGATTTTCGGCAAATATGAACAAAACAAAAGTTGTTTATTTTGTTATTTAGACAAATTTGCTCAACAATTCTTTTTAATATGAACTACCAGGTACCTTACCTGGAAAAATTAATTCAAATGTATGTTGATATTTTGTGCCTAATAACTCAAATCTATGCATAATGCACAGGAAACGGGAAATATGACAGTATGGAGGACAGTGAAGTCTTACATAAAAAATTAATTTAATTATTAACAAATCCACAAAAACGACGGGTATTAACCCTAAACACTGGGATGGGTAAATGTCAAAATATTGTGCAAAGTAAAGCCTTGCCAAAAAAATACCATCACCATTCAACCTCAAATGAATTCCCGAGCGAAGCCGGGTATCTGAGCTAGTATATATATATATCTGTCAGGTAACGCTCTAGCGGTCGTAATTTTTCTTTGATTGTTACGAAACTCGATATTTAACCGTTTTATGTAAAAAGACAGATCAAGTTCGTTAAACGCTGAAATCGGACCAGTGGGAGGGAGGGGGGGGGTTTAGAGGAGGGATTTTCGAAAATTCAAATTATCTCCGTCATTATGCATCGGATCGAAAAAGTGTATAGAACCAATCTTATTGCAAATTAAATTTACTATAAATATTGTTATATACATTTATTCTCTATCTTGAATATTAACCGAGATATTTGCAATTTTTATGTAGTCTGTGGTCGGGGGGATTTATGCAGTTTACGTTCTGTTCATCCGCCCCCCCCTTTTTTAGTTTTTGTACTACTAAAATTTGAGTTATTAAAATATAAATTATTCTTACAATTCAGCAGCCGTTTCAGTTGGGAACTTATTTTAATTAACTGAAAGATTTCTCATTATCTAATCACGGTGCACCAGTGCTGCGTTACCAGTATGCAGATTTCTCTATTGTAAAACGTCACAGGGGAAATCTGCTTAGTTTACGCAGCCCCTGCGTGACGGACTTTTCGAAAATTGCGCCAGGATTATTGAGGTCGTATTCGAAAATTGCGCCAGGATTATTGAGGTCGTATTCGAAAATTGCGCCAGGATTACAACCAAGTCAATAGCTGATTAGCCTCAGGGGAAATCAGATAAAAGTCCGTCACGCAGGGACTGCGTAAACTAAGCAGATTTCCCAAGTGAAGTTATACAATAGAGAAATCTCCATGCGAGAGCTGAACAGTTACGGCAAAAGGCCGAACTAGCTTCAAATTCAAATGTTTAATAAACATTCAAATATCTCGGTTAATATTCAAGATAGGGAATAAATGTATATAACAATATTTATAGTAAATTTCATTTGCAATAAGATTGATTCTGTACTATTTTGCGATCTGACGTATAGTAACGAAGATATTTAGAATTTTCGAAAATCCTCCCCTCTAAACCCCCCCTCCCACTGGTCCGATTTCAGCCGTTAAAGAACTTGATCTTTCTTATTACATAAAACAACTAAATATAGACTTTGGTAACGATCAAACAAAAATTGCGACCGCTAGAGCGGTAACAGACAAACATATATCTATATATCCATATACATATAAAAAGTCCGTCACGCAGGGGCTGCGTAAACTAAGCAGATTTCCCACGTGAAGTTTTACAGAAGAGAAATCTGCCCAATAACACCTGTAGTAGGAAGGGATCTCTAAACCTATTCACGAGGGACGGTTAGTTCAGGAAACGGCCACCAGAGCTCTCGGCGGAGAGTCCGGAACATGGCGGTCCTGCCTCCCACACACACAATACAAATGCAAATATCTCGGTTAATATTCAAGATACAGAATAAATGTATAGAACAATATTTATAGTAAATTTAATTTACAATAAGATTGATTCTATACAATTTTTCGATCCGACGCATAATAACGGAGATATTTTGAATTTTCAAAATTCCCCCGCTCTAAACCCCCCCCCTCTCACTGGTCCGATTTCAGCCATTAACGAACTTGATCTTCCTTTTTACATAAAACGATTAAATTCCGAGTTTGGTAAAGATCAAACAAAAATTGCGACCGCTAGAGCTTTAACAGACATATTTTTGAACGGACCTCATTTTCGTCATCTCCTGGTAGGATAGATGGACATTTGAAGAAATTTTTCGAAACTCGCGTCATGAGTACGACCTCAATAGCAGATTTCCCTAAAGGGAAATCTGCTAAAAGTCCGTCACGCAAGGGGCTGCGTAAACTAAGCAATTTCCCACGTGAAGTTATACAATAGAGAAATTTCAGAATAGAGAGCCGAACAGTAATGAAAACGGCCCGAACTAGCAATTAACGGAAACTCACGACTAGACCTGAAGTTAGCCGATTTCATCTCAGAAGCTGAAAACAGAAAAATGCAAATATCTCGGCTGATATTCAAGATACGGAATAAATGAATATAACACTATTTATTGTAAATTAAATTTGCAATAAGATTGACTCCATATAATTTTTCGATCCGACGTATAGTAACGGAGATATTTCGAAAATCCTCCCCTCTAAACCCCCCCCCTCCCACTGGTCCTATTTCAGCCATTAACGATCTTGATCTTTATTTTTACATGAAACGTTTGAATATCGAGTTTGGTAACGATCAAACGAAAATTGCGACCGCTAGAGCGTTAACAGACAAATATATATATATATATATATATATATATATATATATATATATATATATATATATATAATTTTGAACGGACCTCATTTTCGTCATCTCCTGGGTAGGATCGATGGACATTTGAAGAAATTTTTCGAAACTCGCGTCATGAGTACGACATCAATAGCTGATTTCCCTTAAGGGAAATCTGCTAATAATAAAAACTACGTTCTTATTCTAGAAGGCTAGAAGAAAATAGAAGTTGTTAGGATTCCTAGAGAAGGTTGCTTTCTACCGTAAAGCCTAGGCTGCAAGAGAGATTAACACTTTCTCCACTTTCGCGCTGTTTTAGATTTGCGTCGGATGGCACTAATCGCTTTCTTGTTCTTGAGGCAGCTATGTATAGTTTTTCATTGAGTTTCCCTCAGCTAGGGGAACCCTTCTAGTGTATGGGGGGTACCTAAAATAAGTTAAGAAGCGAAAGCCCTGTGTTCATAGGGAATATCCTACAGCAACTTTAGATATTTTGGGGGAAATTGTCTATAGTAATCTATTAGCAGATTACCCTTAAGGGAAATCAGCTATTAAGGTTGTACTCATGACGGAATTTTCAAAATTTTTCGTCAAATGTCCATCGATCCTACCTAGTAGATGACGAAAATGAGGTCCGTTCAAAACTGTGTGTATATATATATATATATATATATATATATATATATATATATATATATATATATATATATATATATATATATATAAAATTGTAACCTCTGTCTGTACATTGATTTTTTTCGCGAAATTTCACGATAACATTTCGTTTCACATGTCATAGACACCATAACTGCATTTTGTTTCTTTCGTGTATGTTTGTTTGTTTGTTTGTTTGTTACCTTTTCACTCATAAACGGCTGAACCGAATTTTATGAAACTTGGTATGTATATTACTACTAACCCAACTTAGACTTTAGGCTATATTAATATCCTCTGAGACGAACAGGAGTGGGGGTTATAAGGGAAGCCTGAAATTAAAAATAGCGATATTTCGATTCCTATTGGTTTTTCGGCAATTATAAACATAACAAAAGTTGTTTATTTTGTTATTTAGAGTAACTTTTGTTATATACACTTTTGTCGTATACCTAAGTATAAAGGCGTTATACGCTGAAAATGATAGCGGAAGTCAACAATTTTATTTGGCACAAAAGACTCAACCGAACTAAACCAAACTCGGTATGTGAATTAGCACTAACGTCTTCCTTATAATAAGCTATTCTAACATTTCTAGGGACGGGCAGGAATGGGGGTTATAAGGGAGGCCTGAAATTAAAAAGAGTGATATTTCGTTTCCCATTGGGGTTTTGGCAAATATGCACATAATAAAAGTTGTTTATTTTGGTATTTAGAGAAACTTTTGTCATATACACTTTTGTCGTATACCTAATTATAAAGGCGTTATACGCCAAAAAGTGATAGCAGAAGTCAACAATTTTATTTGGCACAAAAGACTCAACCGAACTAAACCAAACTCGGTATGTGAATTAGCACTAATGTCGTCCTTATAACAAGCCATACTAACGTTTCTAGGGACACGCAGGTGTGGGGGTTATAAGGAAGGCCTGAAATTAAAAGTAGTGATATTTCGTTTCCTATTGAGGTTTCGGCAAATATGCACATAACAAAAGTTGTTTATTTTATTATTTAGTGAAATTTGCTCAACAATTCATTGGAACTACAAGGTACCACACCGGGAAAAACTAATTCAAATGTATGTTAATATTTTGTGCTTAATAATTCAAATCTATGCATAATGCACAAGAAACGGGAAATATGACAATATGGAGAACAGTGAAGTCTTACATTAAAAAATAATTTTATTATTAACAAATCCACAGAAACGACGGGTATTTAAACTAAACACTGGGACGGGTAAATGTCAAAATATTGTGCAAAGTAAAGCCTTGCCAAAAAAATACCCTCACCATTCAGCCTCAAATCAATTCCCGAGCGAAGCCGGGTATCTGAGATCGTATATATATAAAATTGTAACCTAGTCTGTACATTCATTTTTTTCGCGAAATTTCATGATAACTTTTCGTTTCACATGTCATAGACACCATAACTGCATTTTGTTTCTTTGGTGTCTGTTTGTTTGTTTGTTTATTTGTTTGTTTGTTTGTTACCTTTTCACTCATAAACGGCTGAACCGAATTTTATGAAACTTAGTATGTATATTACTACTAGCCCAACTTAGACTTTAGGCTATATTAATATTCTCTAAGACAAACTGGAGTGGGGGTTATAAGGGAGGCCTGAAATTAAAAATAGCGATATTTCGTTTCCTATAGCTTTTTCAGCAAATATGCACATAACAAAAGTTGTTTATTTTGTAATTTAGAGTAACTTTTGTTATATGCACTGTTACCGTATACGGAAGCATAAATGAGTTATACGCTAAAAACTATAGCGGGAGTCCACAATTTTATTTGGCACAAAAGACTCATCCAAATTAAACCAAACTCGGTACGTGAATTAGTACTAACGCCTTCCTTATAATAACTCATACTAACATTTCTAGGGACGGGCAGGAGTGGGGGTTATAAGGGAGGCCTGAAATTAAAAATAACGATATTTCGTTTCCTATTGCTTTTTCAGCAAATATGCACATAACAAAAGTTGTTTATTTTGTTATTTATAGTAACTTTTGTTATGCACTTTTGCCGTATACGGAAGTATAAAGGCGTTGTACGCTAAAAATTATAGCGGGAGTCAACAATTTTATTTGCCACAAAAGACTCAACCGAACTAAATAAAACACTCAGTATGTGTATTAGCACGAACGCCTTCCTTATACTATAATAAGCCATACTAACATTTCTAGGGACGGGCAGGAGTGGGGGTTATAAGGGAGGCCTGAAATTAAAAATAACGATATTTCGTTTCCTATTGCTTTTTCACCAAATATGCACATAACAAAAGTTGTTTATTGTGTAATTTAGAGTAACTTTCGTTACATTCACTTTTGCCGTATACGGAAGTATAAAGGCGTTGTACGCTAAAAATTATAGCGGGAGTCAACAATTTTATTTGCCACAAAAGACTCAACCGAACTAAATAAAACACTCAGTATGTGTATTAGCACGAACGCCTTCCTTATACTATAATAAGCCATACTAACATTTCTAGGAACGGGCAGGAGTGGGGGTTATAAGGGAGGTCTGAAATTAATAATAGTGATTTCCTATTGGGGCTTCGGCAAATATGCACATAACAAAAGTTGTTTATTTTGTTATTTATAGAAATTTGCTAACAATTAATTCAAATGTATGTCAATATTTTCTCCTAAATAATTCAAATCTATGCATAATGCACAGGAAACGGGAAATATGAAAATATCCAGGACAGTGAAGTCTTACATAACAAATTAATTTTATTATTAACAAATCCCCAGAAACGACGGGTGTTACCCCTAAACACTGGGATGGGTAAATGTCAAAATATTGTGCAAAATAAAGCCTTGCCAAAAATATACCATCACCATTCAGCCACAAATGAATTCCCGAGCGAAGCCGGGTATTTGAGCTAGTATATATATATATATATATATATATATATATATATATATATATATATATATATATATATTTGTCTGTTAACGCTCTAGCGGTCGCAATTTTTGTTTGATGGTTACGAAACTCGATATTTAGTCGTTTTATGTAAAATGAAAGATCAAGTTCGTTAACAAGTGAAATCGGACCAGTAGTTTAGAGGGGAGGAATTTTTGAAAATTCAAAATATCTCCTTTACTATACGTCGGATCGAAAAATTGCACAGAATCAATCTTATTGCAAATTAAATTTACTATAAATTTGGTATATACGTTTATTCTCTATCTTGAATATTAACCGAGATAATTGCATTTTTCAGTTTTCAGCCTTCAGCAAACCCCCACTTCTACTCATGTTTCATACACAATACTCCGCATCATAATAAATCACATTATTCCAAGTTTAAATACCAAAAATTGTATTGAAGAGACCTTTATTATACGAGATACATGCAAATATGTCCTGGTGACCCCCAGGTGAAAATGCAATAGGAAACGAAATATCACTATTATTAATTTCAGGCCTTCCTTATAACCCCCACTCCTGCCCGTCCCTAGAAATGTTAGTATAGCTTATTATAATGAAGGCGTTAGTACTAAATCACATACCGAGTTTCGTTTAATTCGGTTGAGTCTTTAGTGCCAAATAAAATTGTGGACTCCCACTTTAGTTTATAGCGTATAACTCATTTATGCTTCCGTATACGGCAAAAGTGCATATAACAAAAGTTACTCTAACTAACAAAATAAACAACTCTTGTTATGTGCATATTTGCTGAAAAAGCAATAGGAAACGAAATATAGCTATTTTTAATTTCAGGCCTCCCTTATAACCCCCACTCCTGCCCGTCCCTAGAAATGTTTGTATGGCTTATTATAAGGAAGGCGTTAGTATTAATTCACATAGCGAGTTTGGTTTAGTTCGGTTGAGTCTTTTGTGCCAAATAAAAAAGTCCGTCACGCAGGGGCTGCGTAAACTGAGCAGATTTCCCTCGTGTTGTTTACTAATAGATAAATCTACATACTGGTAACACAACACCACTGTGAATAAATACAAACGGAAATAAGAAATGTTTCATCCAATTTCAATAACCTGCCTACAGGAAGCGTTAGGTTAGAAATGTAAACAAACCGGTCTGCCCGCCTCTCGACGGAATGAAAAACAATTACTGAAATATATCAGAATATAACATATTAATTTTGTTGAGAACTATTTACTATATCTATTACTGTAATTAATAATGAGTCAGAATAATTGTTATCTCAATCAATCAAATTTTAGTAGTCCAAAACCTTAAGAAGGGGGTCTCCAGGACACATTTGCATGTATCTCATATAATAAAGGTCTCTAGAATACAATTTTTGGTATTTAAACGTAGAATAATGTGATTTATTTGTAGCAGAGTATTGTTTATGTAACATGAGTATTCGAAATATCTCCGTTACTATACGTCGGATCAAAATATTGTATTGATCCAATCTTATTGTACATTAAATTTACTATAAATTTTGTTCTATACACTTATTCTCTATCTTGAATATTAACCGAGATATATGCATTTTTATTATATTTGGGCCGATAATGGATAACAGACGAGTTTCCCGCCAAAAGCTAGTTCGGCCCTTTGCCGTAATTGTTCGGTTCTCGTATGGAGATTTATCTATTATTAAACTTCACGTGGGAAATCTGCTTAGTTTACGCAGCCCCTGCGTGACGGACTTTTTTCAGTTTTGAGCCTTCAGGAAACTCCCACTTCTACTCATGTCATATTAACAATAAGCTGTTACTTCGTGAACCACTCCACTACAAGGTTAAATACCAAATATTGTTTTCATTGAACTTTCACTTTGTGAGATATATGCAAATACGTTCTGTCGCCCCCCCCTTCTTTTGTTTTTGGATTACTAAAATTTTGGTGATTGTGGTAAAACTGATTCTGATTCATTACAAATTACAGCACGAGCTTTAGTAAATTGTTTTCAATAAAATTAATATGTTATATTCTGATATATTTCATTAATTGTTTGTCTTTCCTGTCTGTTTATCTATTCGGCGCTAAGCCTGGCTGATCTGTTTGTTTACAATTCAGCTGCTTTCCGTTGTAGAGATTATTAACGTATTGCAGATTTACTGAGCATTCAGGGTAGTGTTACCTGTATGTAGAATTTATATATTGTAAACCTTCGCGTGGGAAATCTGCTTAGTTTACGCAGCCCCTGCGCGATGGACTTTCTATTTATCTTTAATGAAATCTGTAAAAAATCACTCATAAAATTATTTTTCTCGAGCCCAATTATAGTTAGCTCCTGGTATTTAAGCGAAGCCACTCCCCTGAGCTCTGCGATGGCAGTGTTTTGACAAGGACTGGACTATGTTAGCCACAATCTCATGGCTCAAGATTTGTTTGCTTCTCTTTGAAACGCAGGCTCCTGTTTGCCTAAATCTCCTTTCAGCCTCACTATAAATATTACATTTTGTGAACTACTCCTCATCTATAAATATTTTTTGTAGGGATTTTGTTTGCAGTTCTTGTGAAAATCAAGTAACATGAAGTTAACCAGTTTTAATTTTTAGCAGATTTCCCTCGAGGGAAATCAGCTATTGAGGTTGTACTCATGACGGAATTTTCGAATTTTTTCTTCAAATGTCCATCGATCCTACCTAGTAGATGACGAAAATGAGGTCCGTTCAAAACTGTATAAATATATATATATATATATATATATATATATTTGTCTGTTACCGCTCTAACGGTCGCAATTTTTGTTTAATTTCTAACTCGATATTTAGTAGTTTTATGTAAAAATAAAGATCAAGTTCGTTATCGGCTGAAATCGGACCCGTGTGAGGGGGGGGGGGGTTTAGAGGAGAGGATTTTCTAAATTTCGAAATATCTCCGTTACTATACGTCGGATCGAAATATTGTACAGAATCTATCTTATTGCAAATTAAATTTACTATAAATATTGTTATATACATTTATTCTCTATCTTGAATATTAACCGAGATATTTGCATTTTATTCAATCTGGGTGGCTAACGAATGAGAGTGACTTTCCCGCCAAAACTTAGTTCGGCCGTTTCCTTGACTCCGTTGGGCTCTCGTGACATTTCTCTATTTTATAACTTCACGTGGGAAATCTGCTAAGTTTACGCAGCCCCTGCGTGACGGACTTTTTTTTTTTACGTATTTGTCTAATTGCGTAAATTTTTTTATTTCTGAATTCGTCTCTACATTAAATGTAATAGCCCGTCACGCAGAAGCTGCGTGAACTAAGCAGATTTGGTCAATCCATTGGAAATCACCCAAATTAAATAAAATTTGTTACTCAACATTTTTGATTTTCCTATATTTTTTTTTACCAGTTACTTTCCAATACTAGCTTAGTTCAGCACCGCAGTAAAACATTTTTTTGGCTCTTACTTTCTTTTTTTGGCCGGCCATTTTAAGTTTGCATTGTAAGTACCTTTTGACCGAAAACAAGTTTCACGTAAATGTATCTAATGTCTAATTAATTTCATAGATATCAAAACAAAATAAAACCCAAAATTATCAGCACTATATGGCTTCCATTTTTTGTTCTTATATTATGTTATCTAAATAGCGAGGAAATGAAAAAAAAAAGTCCGTCACTCAGGGGCAGTTTTAGAATAGAGAAATTTCACGAGAACCAAAGGGTTACTGAAACGGCCGAACTAGCTTGCCGGAAATTCAGGACTTCAACCGAAGCTAGCCGATCTCATCATGTTCGTTACGCTCAATAAAATGCAAATATCTCGGTTAATATTCAAGATAGAGAATACATTTATAAAACAATATTTATAGGACATTTAATTTCCAATAAGATTTATTCTATACATTTTTTCGATCCGACTTACAGAAACGGAGATATTTCGAATTTCCCAAATTATCCCCTTTTTAAAGCCCCCTCCCTTTTGTGTGTGTGTGTGTGTGTGTGTGTGAGTGTGTGTATATATATATGTACATACACAGTTTTGAACGGACCTCATTTTCGTTATCTACTAGGTGGGGTCGATGGACATTTGAAGAAAAACTTCGAAAGTTCCGCCATGAGTACGACCTCAATAGCTCATTTCCCTTAAAGTAAATCTGCTAAAAGTGGACGTAAATAATTAATATTATTTTACTATTTGGTTAATTGAACATGGTTGCACGAGATCTCGAAATAAATAAAATAATATGGATCTATATAGATTCATTGCTCCCTGGAGGGATATAAACGGCTGTGGATATCTTCTCCCCCAAGAGAATACACAAACAGAATGTCAGCATTGTTTGCCGTGATATATTGTGTTTATACTCCCCTCCAGGCCTACGAGCCAAACGAAAACACCTTACTGTTATGAGTTTTCTCAGCTGCAAAACAGACCTTCCCCTTCCTTTAGAGTAATAATCTGAACAGTGGTTATCCAGTATCTTTCGAAACCTTGAGTGAATCATTGATGAACGACTCTGGCAGTACTATGCAAAGCGAAAAAATATTAGAGTGTCATTGATGACGTAAATTCTGTTCTGTCCTCCTGAAGAACTATTTTAGCAGATTTCCCTTAAGGAAAATCAGCTATTGAAGTCGTACTCATGACGCGATTTTCGAAAAATTTCTTCAAATGTCCATCGATCCTACCCAGGCGATGACGAAAATGAGGTCCGTTCAAAGCTGTACAAATATATCTATATATATATATATATATATATATATATATATATATATATATATATATATATATATATATATATATATATATTTGTCTGTTAACACTCTAGCGGTCGCATTTTTGTTTAATCGTCACCAAACTCGGTGTTTAATCGTTTCATGTAAAAAGGAAGATCAAGTTCGTTAACGGCTGAAATCGGACCAGTGGGAGGGGGGGTTTAGAGGGGTACGTTTTCAAAAACTCGAAATATCTCCGTTATTATGCATCGGATCGTAAAATTGTATAGAACTAATCTTATTGCAAATTAAATTTACTATAAATAATGTTATATACATTTATTCTGTATCTTGAATATAAACCGAGATATTTGTATTTGTATTCTGCGTGTGGTCACCAGTAGGCTATGTTCGGACTTTCCGCCGAGAGCTCTGGTGGCCATTTCCATAACTATTCGTCCCTCGTGAATAGGTTTAGAGGTTAGGTTAACTGTTTTTTGGGGCTAGAAACTACTGGGTTATTACGCCCTAAATAATGTTTTAGGTTTAGAGGTTTCTTACTACTACAGTTGTTATTAGGCAGATTTCTCTATTGTAAAACTTCACGTGGGAAATCTGCTTACTTTACGCAGCCCCTGCGTGACGGACTTTTTGTTCTGTTTGGTTAACACTAAATCTCACCTCTTTATTGCAGAGAGTTTTTTTTGTCAAGATTCAATTACATAAATAGGTTTAAAATGGTATGTTTTCCAAATATAAGTCCGTCACGCAGGGGCTGCGTTACCTAAGCAGATTTCCCACGTATTTGCTTTTATCTGAAAACGTAAAAGCTCAATGAGGACAATAATTCGTATTTAGTCTTCAAATAAATTGTTTCGTGATATAACTAATTGTTAATATGCTATGAGTAGGAGTGGGTGTTTACTGAAGGCCAAAACTAAAAAAAATGCAAATATCTCGGTTTATAATCCAGATAGTTAAAAACGTCCGTCACGCAAGGGCTGCGTAAACTAAGCAGATTTCTCACGTGAAGTTATAAAATAGAGAAATCTCCATAGCAGAGTCAAACGGTTACGGCAAAGGGCGGAACTAGCTTTTCGCGGGAAATTCAAAATCCGTTATCGGCCCAAATTTCATAAAAATGCAAATATCTCGGTTAATATTCAAGATAGGGAATAAATTTATATAACAATATTTATAGTAAATTTAATTTGCAATAAGATTAATTTTGTACAATTTTTTGATCTGACGTATAGTAACGGAGATATTTCGAATTTTCTAAAATCCTCCCCTCCCACTGGTCCGATTTCAGCCGTTAACGAACTTAATCTTTCTTTTTACATAAAACGACTAAATATCGAGTTTGGTAACAATTAAACAATAATTACGACCGCTAGAGCGGTAACAGACAATACAGTTTTGAACAGACTTTCGTCATCTCCTGGGTAGAATCGACGGACATTTGAAGAAAAATGTCTAAAATCACGTTATGAGTACGACCTCAATAGCTGATTTACCTTAAGGGAAATCTGCTAAAAACATGCATATCAACATTAATGGAACATTTGCAATAAGATTGTTTCCATAAATGTTTTCAATCCGACGGATAATAACGGATATATTCAGAATTTTTAAAAGTCCGTCACGCAGGGGCTGCGTAAACTAAGCAGATTTCCCACGTGAAGTTTTACAATAGAGAAATCTGCCTAATAGCAGCAGTAGTATTAATGAATCTCTAAACCTATTCACGAGGGACGGTCAGTGACGAAAACGGCCGCCCTAGCTCTCGGCGGAATGTCCCGAACATAGCCGACTCCTGCCGACCACACACACAATACAAATGCAAATATCTCGGTTAATATTCAAGATAGAGAATAAATGTATATAACAATATTTATAGTACATTTAATTTGCTATGCGATTGATTTTATACACTTTTTCGATCCGACGTATAGTAACGGAGATATTTCGAATTTTTGAAAATCCTCCCCTCTAAACCCCCCCTCCCACTGGTCCAATTTCAGCCGTTAACGAACTTGATCTTTCATTTCACATAAAACGACTAAATATCGAGTTTGGTAACGATCAAACAAAAATTGCGACCGCTAGAGCGGTAACAGACAAATATATATAAATATATATATATATATATATATATATATATATATATATATATATATATATATATACAGTTTTGAACGGACCTCATTTTCCTCATCTACTAGGTAGGATCGATGGACATTTGAAGAAAAATTATTGGGAAATCTGCTAAAATTCCATCCTCTAAACTCCCCTCCTACTGGTCGGATTTCAGCCAATAACGAACTCGATCTTTAGTTTTACATAAAACTTTTAAATAATGAGTTTGGTAACAAACTAAGAAAAATTGTGAGTGCTAGAGCGATATATATATATATATATATATATATATATATATATATATATATATATATATATATTGGAACGGACGTCATTTTCATCATATACTAGACAGGATCGACGTACATTTGAGGAAGTTTTTCGAAAATCGCCTCATGATTACATCCTCAATTTCTGTTCAAGGAAATATGCTATAGGACTATTATAAACGAAAACGGCGTCTTATTAACTAACATATAACATTTTGGATGATTTTTCCTTTAACGTGATCACATGTTTAGCATCTCTAAGGCTATGTGATATTCAGAGCGGTTGGAGTTTCCTTTGGGCATATAAACAGTTTCTCCCTGGAAGAATACGGAGTGGATGGGTAAACTAAGCTGAGAAATCTGCATACTAGTAGTAACGAGTCTCTAAACCAATTTCGCGAGAGCCAAACAGTCACGGGAACGGCCGAACTAGCTTTCGGCGGAAACTTACGAGTAGGACCGACATCTCATCTCGTCCTTTATCAGCACACACTTAATAAAAGGGCGAATATCTCGGTTAATATTCAAGATAGAGAATAAATGTAGCTAACAATATTTATAGTAGATTTAATTATTTAATTTGCAATAAGATTGGTCCTATACAAATTTTCGATCCGACGTATAGTAACGGAGATTTCGGGTTTTCGAATGATGTGGCTTATTATATAACAGAGTATCGTTTATGTAACACGAAGAGAATTGGGGGTTTACTGAGGGTGAAAACTATAAAATCCAAATATCTCGGTTAATATTCATGAAACAGAAAATATGTAGAGAAAAATATTTATGGATCATTACATTTTAAATAAAATTGGTTCTATACAATTTTTCGATCCGATGTATAATAACTGAGATATTTGGAATATTCCAAATTCCCCCCTCTAACCCCCCTCCCCCTTTGGTCTCATTTCAGCCATTAACGAACTTGAGCTTTCTTTTTACATAAAACGATTAAGTACCGAGTTTGGTAACGAGTAAACAAAAGTCCATCACGCAGGGGCAGCGTAAACTAAGCAGATTTCCCATGTGAAGTTTTACAATAGAGAAATATGCATACTGGTAATAAAAGCCCACCATGAGTAAATACTAACGGTAATAAGAAATCTATCAGTTAATTAAAATAAATTCCCAACTGAAACGGCTTCTGAATTGTAAAAATAATTTATATTGTAATAACTCAAATTTTAGTAGTACAATAACTAAAGTAGGGGGGGGGGCGGCGGATGAACAGCCCGTATTTGTTTAAATCACAAAAAGTAACGAAGGTTAGGTAAGGTTGAAAACGACAAGTTAGGTTAGAAGCTTCCGCCAGAGCCGAGACTTACGAAAACGGCCGAACTAACCCGAACGAGGGACGAATAGTTACAGAAACGGCCGCCAGAACTCTCGGCGGAAAGTCCGAACATAGCTCCTGCCGACCACAGACTTCATAAAAATGAAAATATCTCGGTTAATATTCAAGATAGAGAATAAATGTATATATCAATATTTATAGTAAATTTAATTTGCAATATGATTGGTTCTATACAATTTTTCGATCCGATGCATAATAACGGAGATATTTTGAATTTTCGAAAATCCCTCCTCTAAACCCCCCTCCCTCTAGTCCGATTTCAGCCATTAACGAACTTGACCTGTCTTTTTACATAAAACGGTTAAACATCGAGTTTCGTAACGATCAAACAAAAATTGCGACCGCTAGAGCGTTAACAGACAAATATATATATATATATATATATATATATATGTATATATATATTAGCGGACCCGACAAACGTTGTCCTGCATGATATTTCAAGCGGTTAGGTTAAAACTTTTAAATACTGAGTTTGGTAACAAACAAAGAAAAATTGTGAGCGCTAGAGCTTTAACAGATATATATATAGTTTTGAACGTAGGTTATATTTCGTCATATACTAGACAGAATAGATGGATATTTGAAGAGTGCGTCATGAGTACGACCTCAATAGCCTAAGGGAAATCTGCTAACATTTAATTATTGCACTGTGCCCTCTGGAATAGTCGTTCAAGCTTGATGTGGAGCAACCACCGGCAGTAAAAACCATCTGGTTCTTAAGATATATATATATATATATATATATATATATATATATATATATATATATATCTCAATTGAGAAAATTTACCCTAAGGGGAACTCAAAAGTATCTTCCCATATAACGAAATGTTAGGGTTGTTTGTCGTGATATATTATGTTTATGTTGGTGGGGTACGGGGGAATGGATAACACCTTGCTGTTCTATGAGATCCCCGAATGCTATGAGGTGTCCCCTCCCTGGCTCCCCCTTCCCCCTGCAGTATTGATATATGGCTGTAGAACCCCTTCCTATCTCGTTGGATGTTGAGTGAGTGAGTCATTCCTGATCGAGGCTAGTGGTGTAGTGACCAGCCCTCCACAATAGTCCCCTATCCACTGTCTTTATCTGGGGAGAAAGCACCCACCCCTTCTCTCTCCCGACCTCCTCCGTCTCCCACAGCTGACCAAGTCTAGCATCTCCTAGGACGGTCACCTTATATCAGGTAACGCTTACTAACATGTTCATATTGGTTAATTACATGAGCAAAAGTTTTGAAGGATACCCCAGATATTTGGGCAAAAGCACACTGTCTTCTGTATTGGCCTCCCTTTCTCACCTGCAACATTCATAAGACATCCTGCGGAATCCACTCCTAGTGAACTCTGTTCATGCCACAAGTTCATTATTTAATTTTTATTAGCAGATTTCCCTTAAGGGAAATTGAGGCTATTGAGGTTGTACTCATGATGCGATTTTCGAAATTTTTCTTCAAATGTCCATCGATCCTACCCAGGAGATGACGAAAATGAGGTCCGTTCAAAACTGTATATATATATATATATATATATATATATATATATATATATATATATATTTGTCTGTTACCGCTCTAGCGGTCGCAATTTTTGTTTGATCGTTACCAAACTCGATATTTAGTCGTTTTATGTAAAAAGAAAGATCAAGTTCGTTAACGGCTGAAATCGAACCTGTGGGAGGGGGGGTTTAGAGGGGAGGATTTTCGAAAAATCGAAATATCTCCGTTACTATAAGTCGGATAAAAAATTGTACAGAATCAATCTTATTTTAAATTAAATGTACTATACATATTGTTCTATACATTTATTCCCTATATTGAATATTAACCGAGATATTTGCATGTTTATGAAATTTGGGCGATACCGGATTTTTAAATTTCCCGCGAAAAGCTAGTTCGGCTCTCCTATGGAGATTTCTCTATTGTATAACTTCACGTGGGAAATCTGCTTAGTTTACGCAGCCCCTGCGTGACGGACTTTTATCTTTTCTCCCACCAGAAGCTCTCTCCAGTTCTTCGTGAATCACTGCCCTCGGTTACTGTCAGTCTTGGTTTTTATCTGGGTTCCCTTGTGGGAAATCAGCTATTGGGGTTATACTCATGACGCGATTTTCGAAAAATGTCCTCAATCGCCCATCGATTCTAAGCAGATGACAAAAAGTCGTCACGCAGGGGCTGCGTAAACTAAGCAGATACCCCACGTGAAGTTATACAAAAGAGAAATCTCCATACGAGAGCCGAACAGTTACGGGAATGGCCGAACTAGCTTTTGGCGGGAAACTCACTCGTCCGTTATCGACTCACATTCAATAAAAATGCAAATATCTCGGTTAATAATCAAGATAGGGATTACATGTATAGAACAATATTTATAGTAAATTTAATTTGCAATAAGATTGGTTCTATACAATTTTTTGATCCGACGTACGGTAACGGTGATATTTTGAATTTTCGAAAATCCCCCCTCTAAACCCCCCCTCCCACTGGTCCGATTTCAGTCATTAACGAACTTGATCTGTTTTTTTGCATAAAACGTTTAAATATCGAGTTTCGTAACGATCAAACAAAAATTGCGACCGCTAGAGCGTTAACAGGCAAATATATACATATCTATATTTATATAAAATTGTAACCTCTGTCTGTACATTGATTTTTTTCGCGAAATTTCACGATAACTTTTCGTTTCACATGTCATAGACACCATAACTGCATTTTGTTTCTTTCGTGTATGTTTGTTTGTTTGTTTGTTACCTTTTCACGCATAAACGGCTGAACCGAATTTTTTGAAACTTGGTATGTATATTACTACTAACCCAACTTAGACTTTAGGCTATATTAAAATTCTGTGAGATACACAGGAGTGGGGGTTATAAGGGAGGCCTGAAATTAAAAATAGTGATATTTCGTTTCCTATTGGTTTTTCGGCAAATATGAATATAACAAATGTTGTTTATTTTGTTATTTAGAGTAACTTTTATTATATATATTTTTTTCGTATACCGGTTTATAAACGAGATATACGCTAAAACCTATAGCGGAAGTGAACAATTTAATTTGACACAAAAGACTCAACCAAACTAAATAAAACTCGGTATGTGTATTAGCACTAATGCCATCATTATAATAAGGCGTACCAACATTTCTAGGGACGGGCAGGAGTGGGGGTTGTAAGGGAGGCCTGAATTTAAAAATAGCGGTATTTCGTTTTCTATTGGTTTTTCTGCTAAAATACACATGACAAAAGTTGTTTATTTTGTTATTTAGAGTAACTTTTGTTATATAAATTTTTTTCGTATACCGATTTATAAATGAGATATACGCTAAAACCTATAGCGGAAGTGAACAGTTTAATTTGACACAAAAGACTCAATTAAACTAAATAAAACTCGGTATTTGTATTATCATTAACGCTTTCATTATAATAAGCCATACCAACATTTCTAGGGACGGGCAGGAGTGGGGGTTGTAAGGGAGGCCTGAATTTAAAATAGCGGTATTTCGTTTTCTATTGGTTTATCGGCAAATATGAACATAACAAAAGTTGTTTATTTTGTTATTTAGAGTAACTTTTGTTATATACACTTTTTTCGTATAAGTACAATTTTTCGAGACAGTATAATGCAAATATGACAATTTGGAGGACAGTGAAGACTTACATAAGAAATTAATTTTATTATTAACAAATGCCAACATCTATATATATATATATATATATATATATATATATATATGTGTGTGTATATATAAAGTTTTGAACGGACCTCATTTTCGTCATCTCCTGGGTAGGATCGAGGGACATTTGAAGAAATTTTTCAAAAATCATGTCATGAGTACGACCTCAATAGCTGATTTCCCTTAAGGTAAATCTGCTAAAATGGGGCCCGTTCCAAACTATACACACACATGTACATATATTTGTCCGTTACTGCTCAAGCGGTCCCAATTTTGGTTCGATCGTTACAAGACTCGACATGTAAGCGTTTAAGCAAAATTAAAGGGTCGTTAATGGCTAAAATCGGACCTGCGGAAGGGGGGCATAAAGGGAAGGAATTTCCTTAAATTCCGAATATGTCCGTTATTAAAGATCGGATCTAAATGTGGTAAAATGGCAGTCCCGTCCAGGAGGGTGAAATATAGTTCCCTTCTACTGAACTCGTTGTTCCATTATATGGGGTTTATGTGGTTTAGATGGGGTGTGGAACAATGACTGCAGGTGACCGGTAGCTGGTCATACGGGCCTAATAGAATAGAAATCTGCCTAATAACAACTGTAGTAGTAAGAAACCTCTAAACCTAAAACATTATTTAGGGCGTAATAACCCAGTAGTTTCTAGCCCCAAAAAACAGTTAACCTAACCTTAAAACCTATTCACGAGGGACGAATAGTTATAGAAACGGCCACCAGAGCTCTCGGCGGAAAGTCCGAACATACAATGCACAGAATACAAATGCAAATATCTTGGTTAATATTCAAGATACAGAATAAATGTATAGAACAATATTTATTGTAAATTTAATTTGCAATACGATTGGTTCTCTACAATTTTTCGATCCGATGCTTAATAACGGAGGTATTTCGAATTTTTAAAATCCCCCTCTAAACCCCCCTCCCCTCCCACTGGTCCGATTTCAGCCGTTAATGAACTTGATCTTCCTTTTTACATGAAACGATTAAATACCGATTTTGGTGACGAATAAACAAAAATTGCGACCGCTAGAGTGTTAACAGACAAATATATATATATATATATATATATATATATATATATATATATATATATATATATATATATATATATATATAATTTTCAAAGGACATCATTTTCGTCATCTCGTGGGTAGGATCGATGGACATTTGAAGAAAAATTTCGAAAATCGCGTCATGAGTACAACCTCAATAGCTGATTTCCCTTAAGGGAAATCTGCTAAAAGGCATAGACTTGGTGTGCCATAATGGTATCCCCTGAAGAATATTTTCAGTCCATATTCAGCCTCATAACATTCTCCAGTACTTCTCCGGTGACCATAACCTTGGAATTTCCAATGGAATGCCATACTTTTAGCAGTTTTCCCTTAAGGGAAATCAGCTATTGAGGTCGTACTCATGATGCAAGTTTCGAAAAATTTCTTCAAATGTTCATCGATCCTACCCAGGAGATGACGAAAATGAGGTCCGTTCAAAATTATATATATATATATATATATATATATATATATATATATATATATATATATATATATATATATATTTGTCTGTTAACGCTCTAGCGGTCGCAATTTTTGTTTGCTCGTTACCAAACTTGGAATTTAATCGTTTTATGTAAAAAGTAAGATCAAGTTCGTTAATGGCTGAAGTCGGGTCAGTGGGAGGGGGGGGGGTTAAAGGGGAGGATTTTCGAAAATTCCAAATATCTCCGCTACTATAAGTCGGATCGAAAAATTGTATAGAACCAACCTTATTGCAAATTAAATTTACTATAAATATTGTTCTATACATTTATTCTGTATCTTGAATATTAACCGAGATATTTGCATTTGTATTCTGCATTGATCGGCAGGAGTGAGCTGTTTGGTACTTTCCGAAGAGAGCTCTGGCGGCCGTTTTCGTAACTATTCGTCCCTCGTGTATAAGTTTAGTGATCCCTTACTACTTACTACACTTGTTTTTGGGCAGATTTCTCTATTGTAAAACTCCACGTGGGAAATTTGCTTAGTTTACGCAGCCCCTGCGTGACGGACTTTTTTTTTTTTATGACGGATTCTTGTAGAAAATCAAATTCTTCTTTATTGTTTTTTTTTGGTTATTGTTATATGCAATTATTCTTTATCTTGAATATTAACCGAGATATTAGCATTTGTATTAAATGTTGTATAACGGACGAGAGTGAGTTTCCCGCCAAAAGTAGTTTTCGTAACTGTTTGGCTCTCGTGAAATTTCTCTATTGTAAAACTTCAAGTGAGAAATCTGCTTAGTTTACAAAGCCCCTGCGTGGCGGACTTTTTAATTTCAGAATCGTTGTTTTTTTTTGCCGTAGACTTGTTTCAAAGATAACTTTGTCGGCAACAACTTTTATTAGCAGATTTCCCTTAAGAGAAATCAGCTATTGAGGTTGTACTCATGACGGAATTTTCGAAATTTTTCTTCAAATGTCCATCGGTCCTACCAAGTAGATGACAAAAAGTCCGTCACGCAGGGGCTGCGTAAACTAAGCAGATTTCCCACGTGAAGTTTTACAACAGAGAAATTTCACGAGAGCCGAGCCAGTCAAAGAAACGGCCGAACCAGCTTTTGGCGGGAAAGTAACTCTCGTCCGTTAGGCTCCGAGATTAAATTAAAAACAATTCAATCTCAAGAACACAAAAAATGGACTTACTGCTAATGATAGCAGCGCTCTGTACACTTATTACACCAACACTAAATAGTACCACAGAATATCCATTATTTGTAAGACTTAATACTGCTGTGAATATTAAGTAAACAAATAAAGGGCAAGTCAAATGGTAAGAACCTTCCTGATAGCAAACAGTCTGAGTTCTAAACAATCAGGTTAGCCAGCTTTTACCGGAAATAAAAGCAATTACGGAAATATATTTGAATATAAGTTATAAATTTTATTCATATAACTATTTATTGTATCCAGTACTATAATTAATAATAGAACGTAACCTACAACGTAATACAGCTGGATTGTAAACAAACAGGTTAGCCAACCTTGTAGTGCAGTATCGATAGATAGACCGGAAAAACAAACAATTAAAGAAATATATCTGAATATAAAATATTAATTTTATTGGAAATTATTTATTATAGTTAGTGGAGTAATTTGAAATGAATCTAAATAATTTCTATCTCAATCACTCAGATTTTTGTAGTCCAAGAAAAAAAAAGGGGGGGGGGTTCAACAGAACGTATTTGTTTGTTCCTCGTAAAATAAAGCTTTGTTGAAAACAATATTTTGTATTTAACCTAATAATGAGGTGGTTCATTAGATATCAGCTTATTATTAATATGTCCCTAGTAGGAGTAGGGGTTTACTGAAAGCGGAACTCATTACAAAAAATACAAATATCTCGGTTAATACTCATTATACGGAAAATATGTATAGAACAATATTTATAGTAAATGTAATTTGCAATAAGATTGATTTCATACAATTTTTCGATCCGACGAATAGTAACGGAGATATTTCGATTTTTCGAAAATCCTCCCCTCTAAACCCCCCCTCCCACTGGTCCGATTTCAGCCGTTAACGAACTTGATCTTTATTTTTACATAAAACTACTAAATTTCGAGTTTAGTAACGATCAAACAAAAATTGCGACCGCTAGAGCGGTAACAGACAAATATATATATATATATATATATATATATATATATATATATATATATATATATATATAGATATATATATATACAGTTTTGAACGGACCTCATTTTCGTCATCTACTAAGTAGGATCGATGGACATTTGAAGAAAAATGTCGAAAATTCCGTCATGAGTACAACCTCAATAGCTGATTTCCCTGAAGGGAAATCTGCTAAAATGATGTCAGTTCAAAACTGTGTATATATATCTGTTACCGGTCTAGCGGTCGCAATTTTTGTTTGATCGTTACAAAACTCGAAGCTTAATAGTTTTATGTAAAAATAAAGATCAAGTTCGTTAGTTCGTTAATGGCTGAAATCGGACCAGTGGGAGGGGGGGTTTAGAGGGGGGGGATTTTCGAAAATTCGAAATATCTCCGTTACCATACGTCGGATCACAAAAGTGTATAGAACGAATCTTATTGTAAATTAAATTTACTATAAATATTGTTCTATACATTTATTCTCTATCTTGAATATTAACCGAGATATTGGCATTTTTATTAAATTTGGGCCGATAACATGACGGAATTTCCCTCCAAAAGCTAGTTCGGCCCTTTGCCGTAACTGTTCGTCTCTCGTATGGAGATTTCTCTATTGTATAACATCACGTGGGAAATCTGCTTAGTTTACGCAGCCCCTGCGAGTCGGACTTTTTGTGCATTTGATTGCAGAAGCATATTTCCCACTTGCTGTTATGGTACGCCGATGTCGTCACCTCAACTTCGTTTTACTATTTCTTCGCCAATAAGAAGCCCACTTATCGGCAACTTCAAATTTAAGTTGGACCTCATTTTCGTCATTTCCTGGGTAGGATCGATGAAATTTTCGAAAACCGCGTAATGAGTACGAACTCAATAACTGTTAAATGCAATTTCTATCAAAGGACTTCCTGGGAGGACTCGCAGAATATATACCAGATATGCTCTGTGGCAGTAACCCGCGAGAACGATCACTAGAAACGAAATGCTGCAGCTAGCTCTGGACTAGGTGGGCTGCCACGCCAGAAATGTAGTTTAGGAAATTAAAAAAAAAAAAAAAAAAAAAATAAGAAGATAAGACTATAAGAACATGTAAAGGAAAAGATTACCATTTAAATGGATGCTGGAGGAATGTTAACAAGAGAGACTCTTCTTCTCCCTTTCTGTTCTTCTCCCTCGTCACCAGCTGACGTGGGATTCTACAACACAGTCCCTCATGTTCACTATCTCTTTGTCCAGCTGAGGTGGTATTTCAGAATGGTTGCGTCATAGTTCACTCCCCAGCTCAGGAAGGACTACTAAGACTTTTCCTAAGAGATTTATGTTTCGGAATTTCAAACATCCTGTCGTTTGATAGATAGTGTCGAAGGCGGGGAAATATAAAAATATTGAGGACAGTGAAGTCTTACATAACAAACAATTTGATTATTAACAAATCCACAGAAACGACGGGTATAAACCCTGAACACTGGGACGGGTAAATGTCAAAATACTGTGCAAACTAAAGGCTTCAGCCTCAAATGAATTACCGGGCGAAGCCGGGTAACTTAGCTAGTATATATATATATATATATATATATATATATATATATATATATATATATATATATATATACTAGCTCAACTACTCGGCTTCACTCGGGAATTCATTTGAGGAATGATGATGGTATTTTTTTGGCAAGGCTTTACTTTGCACAATATTTTCACATTTACCCGTCCCAGTGTTTAGGGTTAATACCCGTCGTTTCTGTGAATTTATTAATTATAAAATTATTTTTTTTATGTAAGACTTCACTGTCCTGCATATTGTACTAGTTACCGTTTCGTGTGCATTATGCATAGATTTGAATTATTAAGGAGAAAATATTGACATACATTTGAATTAATTTTTTCAGGTGAGGTACCTGGTAGTTCATATTGAAAAGAAGTGTTGAGCAAATTTCTCTAAATAACAAAATAAACAACTTTTGTTATGTGCATATTTGCCGAAACTACAATAGGAAACGAAATATCACTATTATTATTTTCAGGTCTCCCTTATAACCCCCACTCCTGCCTGTCCCTAGAAATAGTATGGCTTTTTATAAGGAAGGCGTTAGTGCTAATACACATACTGAGTGTTTTATTTAGTTCGGTTGAGTCTTTTGTGCCAAATAAAATTTTTCACTTCCGCTATAATTTTTAGCGTATATCTCGTTTATAATTCGGTATACGAAAAAAGTGTATATAACAAAAGTTACTCTAAATAGCAAAATAAACAACTTTTGTTATGTGCATATTTGCGAAAAAACCAATAGAAAACGAAATATCACGACTTTTAATTTCAGGCCTCCCTTATAACCCCCACTCCTGTTCGTCTCAGAGAAAATTAATATAGCCTATATATATAGTTGGACCAGACTGCTCACGGTGTGCCAATTTAATTTACAATCGGTTAAGTAGTTTAGGAGTCCATCGCGGACAAACATCGTGACAGGAGATTTATATATATATATATATATATATATTAATTCCAAACCAAATTTAGATGGGGGTTGTTTATGACCATATGTGAGTCATCAGCTTTGTGTGTGTAGCATACATCATCGCCCACGCATCAGTTTATTAGAGATGAAAGGCCTACTTGACAGCCAGCATCATCTATAGCTAATTCAAACAAACATCAAAGCCATTAAGTCGGAGGGAGGGCATAATAAATGAAAAAAATATATTTTTAATTATCAGTCAACCCTGTGTCACCACAAGGTTTATTTACTTTACATATAACACGTTATATAGATTCTTTTTTTAGCAGATTTCCCATAAGGTAAATCAGCTATTGAGAACGTACTCATGGCGCAATTTTCGAGAAAAAACATTCAAATGTCTATCGATCCTACCTAGTAAATTACGAAAATTTCGAATATTTAAAATACTTCCCTAATTATGAGTAAGATCGAAACATTGTCCATAAACAATCTTATTACAAATTAAATTACTCATCCATGTTTTCTCAATCATGAATATTAACCGAGATATTTGTAGTATTTAGTTTTCCCTCCTTCATTTAGTAAACCCACAATCCTACATGGCGTATTAACAATAAGCTGTTATTACATGAACCACTTAATTCTAAGCTTATGTAAAAAAGTCCGTCACGCAGGGGCTGCGTAAACTAAGCAGATTTCCCACGTGAAGTTTTACAATAAAGAAATCCGCCTAATAACAGCTGTAGTAGGAAGGGATCTCCTAAACCTATTCACGAGGGAGGAATAGTTCTGGCCACTAGACGGCCACCAGAGCTCTCGGCGGACAGTCCGGAACATGGTGGGGACCACACACACTTTACAAATGCAAATATCTCGGTTAATATTCAAGATACAGAATAAATGTATAGAACAATATTTATAGTAAATTTAATTTGCAATAAGATTTATTCTATACACTTTTGTGATCAGAGTAGATGGTAACGGAGATATGTCGAATTTTTGAAAATCCCCCCTCTAAACCCCCCCCCTCCCACTGGTCCGATTTCACCCATTAACGAACTTCATCCTCCTTTTTACATAAAACGATTAAATTCCGAGTTTGGTAACGATCAAACAAAAATTGCGACCGCGAGAGCGGTAACAGACAAATATATATATATATATATATATATATATATATATATATATATATATATATATATATTTATTTATATATAGTGGGGATTTAGAGGGGGGATTCGAAATATATCCGTTATATTGAGTCGGATTGTAAAATATTTTAGAACTAATCTAGATGCTCTACAATTGTTCTAGTATTGATTTTTTATAACACAAATACTGATCGATTAATATCGATATATTTCCGTTATTATGCGTCGGGTCTAAATATTGCATAGAACCAATCTTATTGTAAATGTAATGCTCTATAAATGATGTTATGTGCGGTTTTTTGCATTATTTCGATTATTATCCTAGATAATGTTGTCATACCTGTCGGTGGAGACCGTCGTCACTGGCTGATGGTCGAGTACAGCTGGCATTGTGCTATAGATGCGATGGCACCATCTTCATTGTCTGTCAAAAAGTTGTATTGTGTACTGTCAGTAAAACGTTTTGACGGGCAGTATCATTTATATTGGCGGTTCTAACCCTTTATTTGAATTACCATTATCCTAGATATTTGCATTTTCTGCCATCGCTAAACCCCCACTCCCATTCATATCCTGTAAAAAATAAGCTGAAACAATTTATTTGAAGACTAAATTCAAAATATTGTTTTCATTGAAATTTTAAATTTCGAGTTACGTAATTACAAATACGTAACGCACGTGGGAAATCTGCTTAGTTAACGCAGATACTGTGCTATGCATTTTTAGGTCTATTGAGGTTGTATTAATGACGGAATTTTCGAATTTTTTTCTTCAAATGTCCATCGATCCTACCTAGGAGATGACGAAAATAAGGTCCGTTCAAAACTGTATATATACATATATATGTCTGTTACCCCTCCAGCGGTCGCAATTTTTGTTTAATCGTTACCAAACTCGATATTTAGTCGTTTTATGTAAAAAGAAAAATCAAGTTCGTTAACGGCTGAAATAGGACCAGGGGAGGGGGGGGGGGTTTGAGGGGGAGAGTTTTGAAAATTAAAAAAATCTCCGTTACTATAAGTCGGATCAAAAAATTGTACAGAATCAATCTTATTGCAAATTAAATTTGCTATAAATATTGTTATATACATTTATTCCCTATCTTGAATATTAACCGAGATATTTGCATTTTTATGAAATTTGGGCCGATAACGGATTTTTGAATTTCCCGCCAAAACCTAGTTCGGCCCTTTGCCGTAACTGTTCGGCTCTCCTATGGAGATTTCTCTATTGTATAACTTCACGTGGGAAATCTGCTTAGTTTACGCAGCCCCTGCGAGGTGGACTTTTTTACATACGTAGAAATAGAGAATATGTGGTGAGATGAGATCACAAGTGTGTTACAGCTTACGCAGCCCCTGCGTGACGGGCTTTTAATAAATGTTAGGCAATCAGTATTAATGGGTAAATAACATAGGATTTTCACCAGGATTCTACTCCGAGTTTCTGTTGATCCTCTGTAAATTAATCAACTAAAATGTTTCTACTTTCATTTATGGCAGTCATAAGAACATTAATGGGCCAGCAATTAAAATACTTCTCAAGTTGTTATGCTTGGCATTTATTGCCAATTCCTTCGAAATAATTTCTGTTCAACTTCTTTCAGGGCGGACATTCAACGTGGGAGGCCATCTATTTTTATTTTTTTTTGTAACCCGAGGTTTTGAAATTCGTTTCCACTATATAAAAGAGGAATGTCTTCTAATTACTCTCAGGAATTACCTGGCAAAGAGGAAGAGCAATACATTCATAAAGTGAGTGATAGAGAGAAACATCTTAAAAAAAAAAAGTCCGTCACGCAGGGGCTGCGTAAACTAAGCAGATTTCCCACGTGAAGTTTTACAATAGAGAAATTTCAGAATAGAGAGTCAAACAGTTACGGGAACGGCCCCAACTAGCCCTTGACGGAAACTCACGACTAGACCTGAAGTTAGCCGATCTCATCTCAGAAGCTGAAAACAGAAAAATGCAAATATCTCGGTTAATATTCAAGATACAGAATAAATGTACATAATATTATTTATAGTAACTTTAATTTGCAATAAGATTGGTTCTATATAATTTTTCGATCTGACGTATAGTAACGGAGATATTTCGAAAATCCTCTCCTTTAAACCCCCCTCCCACTGGTCCGATTTCAGCCATTAACGAACTTGATCTTTATTTTTGCATAAAACGTTTAAATATCGAGTTTGGTAACGATCAAACGAAAATTGCGACCGCTAGAGAGTTAACAGACAAATATATATATATATATATATATATATATATATATATATATATATAATTTTGAACGGACCTCATTTTCGTCATCTCCTGGGTAGGATCGATGGACATTTGAAGAAATTTTGCGAAACTCGCGTCATGAGTACGACCTCAATAGCTGATTTCCCTTAAGGGAAATCTGCTAAAACAGTAGAGCACTTGGCCTTCTTATTGATCCTTATCAATTGGTTCCTCTACCATCCAGCATATTCCAGAGATATAAAAACTATTTACTATATCTAGTACATAAATTTATGACAGGGGGGGGGGGTCACCAGAACATATTGGCATGTATCTCGTATATTAAAGGTCTCTTGATAACAATATTTATGGTTTATTATATAACAGAGTATTGTTTATGTAACATGAGTAGAAGTAGAGGTTTGCTGAAGGCTGAAAACTGAAAAATGCAAATATCTCGGTTAATATTCAAGATTTAGAATAATTGTATATGAATATAATTATAGTACATTTAATTTGCAATTAGATTGATTATATACTCTTGTTCGATCCGACATACGAGATCCGAATATCTCGTATAACTGAGATATTTCGAATTTACAAAATTGTCTAAATCCCCTGGTACGATTTCAGGTGTTAACGAACTTCATCGTTCTTTTTACATAAAACTACTAAATATCGAGTTTGGTAAGGATTAAACAAAAATTGTGACCACTAGAGCGGACATCATTTCCTCCTAGATAGGATGAATGGATATTTAAAGAAATATTTCTAAAATCGCGTCGTGAGTACGACCTCAATTTCTGATTTCCTTTAAGAGAAATCTGCTAAAAGACTAAAATGATTCCAGACTGTATGATATCTGCTCAGTTTACGCAGCTGGCCCAGCACGGCGGACTTCTGGTTACAAGTCTAGTAGATTAGAATAGAAACGAGCCTAATACTCAATGGACTTCATTATTCATTGATTGGTGAATGGGGGCGGTCGTTACAAGCCGTGAAATTAACTGCCTTTCCCCCGTATCATCATCATCATCATCTTGTAGCTGCGGCCATCTTGTCGGAAGCTGCTCCGTTCCTCGTTCCGGCTTACATTTCATTTCAGTACAAATTGTTCTTCTGATTCTGCGTCAAGCAGACATTGCCATTGGTTATAGGTTATAATCAATTATATTTTCTTTAAGAAGAGAATATATATATATATATATATATATATATATATATATATTGTCTGTTAACGCTTTAGCAGTCGAAATTGTTGCCAAACTTGATATTTAATCGTTTTAGATCAAGTTCGTTAATGCTTGGAACAGTGGGAGTGGGTGGGGATTTATTGGGACGAGGAATTTCGGAATCTCTGTTACTATATATAGGATCGAAAGATTGTATACAACCAATCTTATTGCAAATTGAACGATCTATAAATATTGTTCTATACATATTTTCTATATTTTGAATATTAAACGAGATATTTGGATTTTATAGTTTTAGCCTTTCAGTAAACCCCCACTCCTACTCATGTTATATTAATAATAAGCTGTTTATATCATGAACCACTTCATTACAAGGTTAAATACCAAATTATGCTTTCATCTTTTAGCAGATTTCCCTTAGGGGAAATCAGCTATTGAGGTTGTACTCATGACGGAATTTTCGAAATTTTCTTCAAATGTCCATCGATCCTACCTAGTAGATGACGAAAATGAGGTCCGTTCAAAACTGTATATATATATATATATATATATATAGAGAGAGAGAGAGAGAGAGAGAGAGAGAGATTTGTGTGTTACCGCTCTAGCGGACGCAATTTTTGTTTGATCGTTACCAAACTCGATATTTAGTCGTTTTATGTAGAAAGAAAGATCAAATTCGTTAATGGCTGAAATCGGACCAGTAGGAGGGGGGGGGGGTTTAGAGGGAAGGATTTTCTAAAATTAGAAATATTTCCGTTAGTATACGTCGGATCGAAAAATTGTATAGAATCAATCTTATTGCAAATTAAATTTACTATAAATATTGTTATATATATTTATTCTCTACCTTAAATATTAACTGAGTTTTTTTTTTTTTTCATTTTTATGAAATCGGGGCGGATAACGGATTGAGTGTTTCCCGTCAAAAGCTAGGTCGGTCGGTTTCTTAACTGTTCGGCTCTCGTGGAATTTTTCTATTGTAAAAATTCACTTTGGAAATCTGCTTACTTTACGCAGCCCCTGCGTGACGGAATTTTACTTTGTGAGATATGCAAATACAGAAAATATGTATAGAACAACATTTATAGATCATTCAATTTGCAATAAGATTTGTTCTTTGACCCCCCCCCCTTCTTTTGTTCTTGGATTACTAAAATTTGAGGGATTGTGATAAAAATTATTCTGATTCTTTATAAGCTAGCTATTTATTGTAAATAATTTCCAATAATATTAAGATATTATATTCAGATATATTTCAGTAATTGTTTTGTTGGTCTAGAATATTTCTATCTATCTATTCAGCTCTGAGAGGTTGGCTGACCTGTTTTTTTACAATTCAGACGCTTTTCGGGAGGTTATTAAAATGTAAATTGACTGACTCATTTGTCATTACCGTTTGTATTTATTCACTTTATATTCACGAGGTAAATCTGCTTAGTTTTCGCAGCCCCAGCGTTACGGAATTTCATTGCAATATTATATATATATATATATATATATATATACTAGCGGACCCGGCAAGCGTTGTCCTGCATGATATATCAAGCGATATTATTAGCGGATATTAAATTTAATAATATTATGTTAAAAACAAAAGCTACTTTTAATACACAAAAACAACATTTGTTATGTGCACATTTTCCTGAAAATAAATAGAAAATAAAATATCGCGAAAACTGGGTATGCAAAATGAAACAGAAAAAGTCCCTCACGCAGGGGCTGCGTAAACTAAGCAGATTTCCCACGTGAAGTTTTACAAAGAGAAATCTGCCTAATAACAGCTGTAGTAGTAAGTAACCTCTAAACCTATTCACGAGAGGGACAAATAATTACAAAAACGGCCGCCAGAGCTCACGGCGAAAGTCCGAACATAGCCACTGCTGCCGAGCACATGCAGAATACAAATGCAAATATCTCAGTTAATATTCAAGATAGAGAATAAATGTATAAAACCATATTTATAGTAAATTTAATTTGCAATAAGATTGATTCTACACTATTTTTCGATCCGACGTATAGTAACGGAGATATTTCGAATTTTCAAAAATCCCCCCTATAAATCCCCACCTCCCACTAGTTCGATTTGAGCCATTAACGAACTTGATATGTCTTTTTATATATAACGATTAAATACCGAGTTTGGTGCTAAACAAAATTTCGACCGCTAGAGCGGTAACAGACATATACATATATATATATATATATATATATATATATATATATATATATATATATACTAGCTTAGATACCCGGCTTCGCCCGGGAATTCATTTGAGGCTGAATGGTGATGGTATTTTTTAGCAGGCTTTACATTGCACAATATTTTGACATTTACCCGACCCAGTGTTTAGGATTGATACCCGTCTTTCCCGTGGATTTGCTAATAATAGAATTATTTGTTCGATAAGGCTTCACAGTCTTCGATATTTTTATATTTCCCGTCTCTTATACATGTAAATATAGTGAATTTTTATTTCAGGCCTCCCTTATAACCCCCCTCCCGTTTGAACCCAAAAATTTTAATATAACTTATAATCTTGGAAGAATTAATGCTAATTGACATACCGAGTTTTGTTAAGTTCGGTTCAGCCGTTAGTGCCCGCTAAAGTTTTAACGTATAACTCATTTATACTTAGGTATACGACAAAAGTGTATATAACAAAAATTACTCCAAATAACAAAATAAACAACTTTTGTTATGTTTATATTTGGGGAAAAACCAATAGGAAACGAAATATTGCTATTTTTAATTTCAGGCTTCCCTTATAACCCCCACTCCTGCCTGTCCATAGACATGTTGGTATGGCCTATTATAATGAAGGCGTTAGTGCTAATACACATATCGAATTTTATTTATTTCGGTTGAGTCCCTTGTACGAAATAAAATGTTTGACTTCCGCTATAGTGTTTAGCGTATAACTCATTTATACTTAGGTATACAACAAAAGTGTATATAACAAAAGTTACTCTAAATAACAAAATAAACAACTTTTGTTATGTGCATATTTGCCGAAAAACCAATAGAAAACGAAATATCGCTATTTTTAATTTCAGGCCTCCCTTATAACCCCCACTCCTGTTCGTCTCAGAGAATTTTAATATAGCCTAAAGTCTAAGTTGGGTTATTAGTAATATACATACCAAGTTTCATAAAATTCGGTTCAGCCGTTTATGCGTGAAAAGGTAACAAACAAACAAACAAACAAACATACACGAAAGAAACAAAATGCAGATATGGTGTCTATGACATGTGAAACGAAAAGTTATCGTGAAATTACGCGAAAAAAATCAATGTACAGACAGAGGTTACAATTTTATATATATATATATATATAATTTTGAACGGACCTCATTTTCGTCATCTCCTGGGTAGGATCGATGGACATTTGAAGAAATTTTTCAAAAATCGCGTCATGAGTACGACCTCAATAGCTGATTTCCCTTAAGGGAAATCTGCTAAAATGAGAGAAGGAAAAGAAGACGTTTTAGTTCTATGATTATCTGGTAGAACGCACACTACACATCTTTACAAAACAAATAGTTGTAGACCAATGACTGAAATAAATCAAAACCCTCAACAATACTAATGCAAATACATAAATATAAATAAAGAAAACAAAATAATCGAAACATTCAAATCAAAGTAAAATAAATTTGGATAATAAATAATAATGTCTGAAAGTGAAAACCTCTCGCAGCTGAAAACATCTTTATTTAGATGACATACTTGAACTCTATCTCTATCATTATAGGACGCACATCCGTGCTTGCCTACGCAGATGACGTGGCAATCCTGGCCAGATCACTCAATCCTCAGCGTGCGCTTGCTATTGCAGAGAACACTTGCCAGGACATAGCTGACAGACTACAAGACATCAACATCAACGTCAACCCCACCAAAACGGACGCTTTAATCTTTTATTATCGCAACGGACGGAAACGACTCCCAAAAACCTTTACACTTAATAACAAACACATTAAAACTTCACGCTCCATTGTCTATCTAGGTATACGACTTGACAGACCACTTTACACACAAAATACGAACACTGCGCCGCAAATATAGATCCCTAAACCACCTCCTGCTCTCCCCCAATCTAACACTAAATCTCAAATTAATGATATTGAACGGTGTTATAAGGCCTGCCTTACTATACGGTGCCCCTCTCTTCAGATACTTATACAAATCATCACTTACGAACTTACAACAATACCACAATGGACTTGTACGTAAAATAGTTAGACATACCTCCTTACAGAGACTGAGGAACGACGTGATACACCCCACACTTAAACTGGAACCACTCACACACACCATTGCACAGAGACATATCAAATTCCACGACTCATTACGACTACTGGACAATCAACTCTACAACGACCTCCCACCCCTCAGGCAACCGGCAAGATGGCAGATGGCTGA
Organism: Riptortus pedestris; assembly: GCA_019009955.1. Taxonomy (NCBI): domain Eukaryota; kingdom Metazoa; phylum Arthropoda; class Insecta; order Hemiptera; family Alydidae; genus Riptortus; species Riptortus pedestris. The sequence goes on along the minus strand of CM032229.1, from coordinate 183,936,434 downwards.
TGATGCGCCACTGGTCGACGTAGTACAACTTGCCGACCTCCCACCATAACCTTGGAGGCAAATAACCTAATTTTAAATAATTGTGTACATATGTAAATAATATATTCGCAAATCAATAAAAGTAGATTTAAGTTTTTAGTTCTTAGTCTTTTAGTCTTAGTTTTTAGTTTAGGAAGAGCCCCCCCTCCCTGTTTAGCATAGTTTAGATTAGTTCTTAGTATAAGTTTTGTATATACTCGTCGGTATTGGCGACTTTCTTCTTTGCTTTCTTCCTTCTCCTATCCCTCTTTCCCTTCTTTCGCTTTCCTTGTATCCTACATCCAAACTGGTGTCTATACCCGCCACCAGCAATTTTTACAAATAAATATGTTTACAAAATAAAAATTATTCACAGTAATTCCCCTTCGAATAGAACATGGTTCTAGTATAAGGGATCTATCTTCCCTCATCACCCTGTAGTCATCAGGCTACAAAATTACAACAAAAATTAGCTTTGCTGGGTATCAGCTAAAAAAAAAAAAAAAAAAAAAAAAAAAAAAAAAAAAAAAAAAAAAAAAAAAAAAAAAAAAAAGGGAGGGAGAGGGAGAGAGAGAGAGAGAGGGAGAGGGAGAGAGAGAGAGAGAGAGAGAGAGAGGGAGAGAGAGAGAGAGAGGGAGAGGGAGAGAGAGAGAGGGAGAGGGAGAGAGAGAGAGAGAGAGAGAGAGAGAGAGAGAGAGAGAGAGAGAGAGAGAGAGAGAGAGAGGGAGAGAGAGAGAGGGAGAGAGAGAGAGAGAGAGAGAGAGAGAGAGAGAGAGAGAGAGAGAGAGAGAGAGAGAGAGAGAGAGAGAGAGAGAGAGAGAGAGAGAGAGAGAGAGAGAGAGAGAGAGAGAGAGAGAGAGAAACGGTAAGCAGCTTTCCCTTTGAGTACATACTTTCGTTTAGAAACGCCCACCTGTTCAGTATTCCCTCCAGTATCAGGCAATAGCCAGTCTGTTCCTTCCTTATCTCGCTGACTCTTCCATCCCGACCTCAGGCCAAAGATAAGAATATCTTCCGATAGAAAAACTTTCCTATTAAGCAGGATTTACTGGTGGAAAAAAGTTACCATTTCTGCATCAATGGCATAAAAAAACTATGGAAGAATTCACAGAAAATTGTCCTAAGGTGAAATGTGTGCTTTATTTTATATATCTATTTTTATAGTAAATAAGCACGGAACTCTTGATAGTTATTTGTGCCTAGTTGGTCAAAATTCGGTTTTCATTTTCCTTCCTTTTGTTCTGTAGTAATTCTCTTCAGATATCCCGCCCACTCCAAACTCTCCGTCATCCTCGCCTATGTTGCAACTCTCCTATTTTTCTCTATCCCCGATTCTGTGACAAATAACAAAAAACACAGCAGTATTTTGTTCAATGGTGGCTCGCGTATAGGCACTGTGGAACTGCAGCACCCCCAATTTCCACTTGATATTATCTATAACATTTAATATAATGAGCTTTTTTTCATTAATTCTTTCTTTATACTTGTATAATATATAATTAATGCAGTAATCATCCCCCAATTTATGAAAAAAGATACAAAAATCTTTGTATGGAACTGTGCGCTTCACAGTTCCAGCGGCGCACACTGGAGCGATCCTTCAGTAATGTTGGACATTGGGGGGAAAAATAAAAGTTTTAATTTGGGGTTTTGATTGTATTGTTAGTACCACATAAACCCTTTTCAATTGAGCAGATTGATTTTTAGCCATATTATTGCAATGGTTTTTACATAATGCCTGGTTATAATTGCTATGTTAAAAAAAGCCTTGGCTTATTTAATTCGTCGAGAACTCTTATTTCATTTTATAAATTATTGTTGCTTCCAGTACACATTAAGCGTATTATAACAAATCAAAAACTGGCACAAAAGGTTTTTAAAATTTCACTAATTTTTTTTTTTTTTAAATTGAGCTGAAAATAATTTTATTTAATTGAATTCGCAAATTGCTTGTATTCGCTTGAAAAAATACCACTTGGCATGCTTTTAGGAGTATATTGTCTTATTTACAACGTCGTCAGATCTTGCCTTTTATTTTATTTTACTTTATTTTACTTTTAGTGTTAACACTTTCGGTGCGGAAAACGTATTATACCTCCCGCGGACCTTTCCCAACTACGTACGGTGTAAAACGCCTCCTCCTCTACGCAATTGACGCCTCCATTCGCGTTCGAAGAAATAGTTAAATACGTGTTTTTCTTGTCTAAATATTTTATATGTTGATATTATGTGTCTATAAATCACAATTCTCTACTTAGTAAGCGATACATAATCTGTATATACACATTTAAAATTCATCCTACCGTTATATCGCATCTGGCAAAATTGCTTAAAAAATTGCTGATGAGGTAGTTCAATAGAGTATTCGATGTGCTTTAAAATGACACCAGAATCAATATTCTAGGACCAGTAGAAACGGAGATATTAATGAATGTCCGGCTTACCCTATCACTCGCTCCAGTGTGCGGCGGGGTGTTTGACTGTTGTGCACACAGGAAGCTCCAGGCGAGGCTACAAGGGAGAGAGAGCACTCTCGTTCCCGCAGTGCCGACCCTGGCGTGCTAAGGCTAAAAGTTTTCTGGAGCAGCACCCCCACTAATTTTAGCTACGAGCCGCCACTGATTTTATTATAACCAATTCGATATATAAATACTTATCTCCTGAAGGGAAATCTGCTAAAATTAACGAAAATAATGAATTGATTTATACATATCTGTTGTATCATTCCAAGATATTGCAAATATCTTACTTTAATGTACAGTAAATTTAAAATATATGTTGAATCAGTTGGGAGAGATTGGAAAAACAAATAAACCCAGTATATTATTTCTTATTTCATATTTGACATTTTAACGATAAATAAATAATAAATTATTGAGTCATTAATTTACTTATTTCTATTTGTTGCAGGGAAAATGAGTAGTAGCGGCTATACTTGTGTTCGCTACATCTTCTGCTATGTCAACGTCTTACTCTGGGTATGTTTATTTATTTCCACTCAATATAATTGATTTAATGGGTGCAACTTGAAGTCATAGTCCTTAGATAATAATGATAATAATTAATTACCTTTTAACAGATTTCCCTCGAGGGAAATCTGCTGTTGTCACAGAGGAAGCTCCTGTTGAGGTTGTATTCATGATGTCATTTTAGCAGATTTCCCTTGAGGGAAATCAGCTATTGAGGCCGTACGCATGGCGCGATTTTTGACAAATTTCTTCAAATGTTCATCGATCCTACCCAGGAGATGTCAAAAATGAGATCCATTCAAAACTATATATATATATATATATATATATATATATATATATATATATATATTTGTCTTTTAACGCACTAGCGGTCGCAATTTTTGTTTGATCGTTACGAAACTCGATATTTAACCGTTTATGTAAAAAGACAGATCAAGTTCGTTAATGGCTGAAATCGGACTAGAGGGGGGATTTTCGAAATATCTCCGTTATTATGCATCGGATCGAGAAATTGTATAGAACCAATCTTATTGAAAATTAAATTTACAATAAATATTATTATATACATTTATTCTCTATCTTGAATATTAACGGAGATATTTGCATTTTATGAAGTCTGTGAGACATGTGGTCGGTTATAGTTCGGATTAGATCGGCCATTTTCGTAACTTCTCGGCTCAGGTGGAAGCTTCTTCTAACCTTACCTGTCGGTTTTAACCTTACCTTACCTTCGTTACTTTGTGAGATTTATGCAAATACGTTCTGTTCATCCGACCCCCCCCCCCTTCTATAGTTCTTGGACTACTAAAATTTAAGTTATTAAAATATAAATTATTCTTGCAATTCAGAAGCCGTTCCAGTTGGGAATTTATTAAAATTAACAGAAAGATATTTCATTACCGTTTGTATTTACTCATGGTGGTGTTGTGTTACCAGTATGCAGATTTCTCTATTGTAAAACTTCACATGGGAAATCTGCTTAGTTTACGCAGCCCCTGCGTGACGGAGTTTTTTAAAAATGCCTTCAAATGTCCATCGATCCTTCCCAGGCGATGACGAACTTGAGGTCCTTTCAAAACTATAAATATGTGTGTGTGTGTGTGTGTGTGTGTGTGTGTGTGTGTGTGTGTGTGTGTGTGTGTGTGTGTGTGTGTGTGTGTGTGTGTGTGTGTGTGTGTGTGTGTATTAACCCTAGAACTACCAAGGGGGGGGGCTCCTCGAGCCCACAACTTTTTGTTTTTGTTCCCTATCACCCAATTTTAATGGGATATTTTTGATATTTTATGTATTCCTCAGAAAAACATCCTAGAGTGAGGACATAACAATAAAATTAAATAAAAAAATTTCTATGTTGAGAAAAAAATTTTTTTTTGACGTATGGGCTCGTTAAATTATTGTGCAAAAGCACCGATAATTGCATTACGAATCTGATAATTATATTTTCTTAAATTATTATTCTATTATAATGTTATAATAACTTAGATATAGATAACTTTTTATTCTAACAATGTTTAGATATGTTCCTCCAGTAGAATAAAATTACATTAAATTTCAAGTCATCCTTTATTCCCCATCCGAAGTTTTTTTTTTAATTTATTTTTATTTTTGTATTTAATTTTTTTTTTTTAATTTTTTTTTTCACAGGTGTCATAAGAAACGTTCATTAAACATAATCCAATAGAAATAAAAATTTTAAAAAAATTATAGAACCAAAATAAAAGGTTTTTAAGGTTGTGGGCTCGAGGAGCCCCCCCCCCCCCTTGGTAATCCATGCGACCTGGGAGAGCTCGGTAATACTAGGGTTAATGCTCTAGCGGTCGCAATTTTAGTTTGATCGTTACCAAATTCCATATGTAAACGTTTTATATAAAACTAAATAACTTGGGGGAAAGGGGGTTTATAGGGGAGAAATTTCGAAATATCTTCGATATTATAAATCTCATCGAAGAATTGTATTGAACTAATCATATTTAGTTTAATGGTCTAAAAATGTTATTATATACATATTTTCCCTATAATGAATATTAACCGAGATAGTTTGATTTTTTAATTTCCAATCGTCATCTGTCTTTAATTAAAAACTTAAATACCAAATATTGTTTTCACGAGACCTTTATTATGCAAGGTTCGTGCAAGTTAGTTGAGCGATGACGGCATCAATTAGGATTTTGAGTTTTTGTTTCGAAAATGTTTATTTGATCTATACCAAACTCCATATGTAATTATTTCAGTCGACACTAAGGGTCATATTTGTTATTGGCTGGATTCTGAGCTGGAATAGTGGAGGTTCAGAGGAGGTGGCATTCCAAAATCCAAAACATCTCGGTTGTAATTAGTCGGATGTAAAATGTTATGGAACCAATCTTGTTAAACTATTGATGCTTTACAATTGTTGTTATATGCATTTTATTTTGTAACTCAAATATTAAGCTGTTTATTCTTACTTTCATCTTTTGAGCCTTCAGTGCCTATCTATATATAGCGTTAACAGTTTATATATATATATAAAATTGTAACCTCTGTCTGTACATTTATTTTATTCGCGAAATTTCACGATAACTTTTCGTTTCACATGTCATCTATGACCATGGAATGGTGTCTACACCATAACTGCAATTTGATTCTTTCGTGTGTATTTGTTTGTTTGTTACCTTTTCACGCATAAACGGCTGAACCGAATTTTATGAAATTTGGTATGCATATTACTATTAACCCAACTTAGACTTTAGGTTATATGAATTTTCTCTGAGACGACCAGAAGTGGGGTTTATAATGGAAGCCTGAAATTAAAAATAGCGATATTTCGTTTCCTATTGGTTTTTCGGTAAATATGAACATAACAAAGTTGTTTAGTTTGTTATTTAGAGTAACTTTTGTTATATACACTTTTTTCGTATGCTGAATTATAAACGAGATATGCGCTAAAACCTATATCGGAAGTGAACAATTTTATTTGGGACAAAAGACCCAACCGAAATAAATAAAACTCGGTATGTGTATTAGCACTAACGCTTTCATTATAAGCCATACCAACATTTGTAGGGACGGCAGGAGTGGGGGTTGTAAGAGAGGCCTGAATTTAAAATGCGGTATTTCGTTTTCTAGTCGTTTTTCGGCAAGTATGAACATAACAAAAGTTGTGTTATTTTGTTATTTAGAGTAACTTTTGTCATATTCATTTTTGTCTTTTAACAATGCATAAACGAGATATTCACTATAAACTAAAGGGGGAGTCAACTATTTTATTGGGCGCTAACGATTGAACCGAACTTAAAAAAACTCGGTATGTCAATTAGCATTAATTCTTCCATGATTATAAGCTATATTAAAATGTTTAGGTTTGAACGGGAGTGGGGGTTATAAGGGAGGCCTGAAATAAAAATTCGCGATATTTCATTGTCTATTTGTTTTTCGACAAACATGCACATAACAAAAGTTGTTTACTTTGGTATTTAGATTAACTTTTGTTTTATACATTTCTCCAGGAACAATGTGTGGAGCAAGTAATTTGCTTAGAAATATTGATATGCTCAACAATTCATTCCAATTTGTACTATCAGGTTCCTCGCCTGGAAAAATTAATTCAACTCTACGTTAATATTTTGTTTTTAATAACTGAAATCCATGCATAATGCACAGGAGACTGGAAATATGATAATATGGAGGACAGTGAAGTCTTACATAAAGAATTAATTTTAGTATTAACAAATGCCAACAATGGGTATAAACTCTAAACACTGGGACGGGTAAATGTCTAAATATTGTGCAAAGTAAAGCCTTGCCAAAAAAATACCATCACCATTCAGCCTCAAATCAATTCCCGGGCGAAGCCGGGTATCTGAGCTAGTATATATCTATATATATATATATATATATATATATATATATATATATATATATATTTTAACACTCTAGCGGTAGTAATTTTTGTTTGATCGTTACCAAACTCGAAATTTACTTGTTTTATGCAAAAAGAAAGATTAAGTTCAATAATGGCTGAAATCGGATCAGTAGGAGGGGGGAGGGGGGTTAGAGGGGGAATTTTGAAAATTCGAAATATATCAGTTACTATAAGTCGAATCGAAAAATTATATATTACCAATCTTATTGCAACTTAAATGATCTATAAATATTGTTCTGTACATATTTTCTGTATCATGAATATTAACCGTGATATTTGGATTTTATAGTTTTCAGCCCTCAGTAAACCCCCACTTCTACTCGTGTTACATAAACGATACTCTGTTATATAATAAGCCACATCATTCGAAGCTTAAATACCAAATATTGTTTTCAAGAGACATTTATTATACGAGATACATGCAAATATGTTCTGCTAACCCCCCCCCCTTCTTCTTAAGTTTTTGGACTACTTAAATTTGATTGATTGACATAAAAATTATTTTGATTCATTATAAATTACAGTACTAGATATAGCAAATATTTTCAATCAAATTAACACATTGTATTTTGATATATTATAGTAATTGTTTTTCTTTCCGTTAAGAATTTGGCAGAACTGTTTGTTTACATTTCAGATGCTTTCCTCCGGGAGGTTTATTATCGTTTGTATTTATTCACTTAATATTCACGGTTGTGTTGTGTTACTGGTTTGTAGATTTATCTATTGTTAAACTTCACGCGGGAAATCTGCTTAGTTTACGCAGCCCCTGTGTAACCAATTTTTGCTTAGAAATAGAAATGTTGTGGCAAGATAAGATCAAAAATGTATTTTACCAGCTCATGGAAAATGTACTTACTTTATGCTGTCCCTGCGACTCATGACGCGATTTTCGAAAAATTTCTTCAAATGTCCATCGATCCTATCAAGGAGATGACGAAAATGAGGTCCGTTCAATTACGGAAAAAAATATATTTTAAAAAATATATTTGTCTGATAACACTCTAGCGGTCGCAATTTTTGTTTATCGACATCAAACTCGGTATTTAATCATTTCATGTAAAAAGGAAGATCAAGTTCGTTAACGGCTGAAATCGGACCAGTGGGATGGGGGGGGGGGTTTAGAGGGGAGGATTTTCGGAAAATACGAAATATCTCCGTTATTATGCGTCGGATCGAAAAATTGTACAAGAACAATCTTATTGCAAATAAAATGAACTATAAATATTGTTATATACATTTATTTATTATTTATTTTAAGAAGTCTGTGGTCGGGTATAGTTCGGATTAGATCGGTCATTTTCGTCAGTACTCGGCTCAGGTGGAAGCTTCTTCTAACCTTACATGTCGTTTCGTCCTTACGACATTCATTACTTTGTGAGATTTATGCAAATACGGTCTGTTCATCCGCCCCCCCCCCTTCTTTAGTTCTTGGGCTACTAAAATTTGAGTTATTAAAATTAACTGAAAGTTTTCTTATTACCGTTTGTATTTATTCATGGTGGGCTTGTATTACCAGAATGAAAATTTCTCTATTTTAAAACTTCACATGGGAAATCTGCTTAGTTTACGCATCCCCTACGTGACTGACTTTTTGCTGTTGAGGTTGAACTCATGAGGATATTTTCGAAATATTTCCTCAAATGTCCATTGATTCTACCTAGTAGATGACAAAAATGAGGCGGGGTTACTGAAGGCTGAAAACAAATAAGTACGAATAGCTAGCTGAATACTCCAGTTACAGGAAAATGTATAGAACAACAATTGTAGTGCATCAATACTTTAACAATTTTGAATTTGACAACCAGGCCTGCCAACCTCACAGCGCTGAATAGACATAAAGAATCTGAATAGATATAGAACTATTCTAGAACACAAAGAAAAACAATTACTGAAATATATCTGAATATAACATATTAATTTTATTGAAAGCTATTTACCATATCTAATACTGTAATCTATAATGAATCAGAATAATTTGTATGTAAAATAGGGGGGGGGGGTTAAACAGAAAGTATTTGCATATATCTCTCAAAGTAAAAGTTCAATGAAAACAATATTTGGAATTTAAACTTGTAATGAAGTGGTTCATATTATAACAGCTTATATTTAATATAATATTAGCATGAGTGGGGGTTTACTGAAAGTGGAAAACTATAAAATAAATAAAAATATCTCGGTTAATATTCATAATACAAAAAATATGTATAGAACAACATTTATAGATCATTCAATTTGCAATAAGATTGGTTCTTTGACCCCCTCCCCTTCTTTCGTTCTTGGACTACTAAAATTTAAGTGATTGAGATAAAAATTATTCTGATTCATTATAAATTACAGTACTTGATATAGTAAATAGTTTTTAATCAAATAATTATGTTATACTCAGAGATATTTCAGTAATTGTTTTTTTTTTTCTCCCTGTAGAAGTATATTTCTATTTATCTGTTCAGCTCTGAGTAGTTGGGAGACCTGTTTGTTTACTTTTCAGAAGCTTTCCTTTGGGAGGTTATTAAAATTGACTGAGAGGTTTCTCATTACCGTATGTATTTATTCACTTAATATTCACAGTGGTGTTAAGTGTTAACAGTATGCAGATTTCTCTATTGTAAAACCTCACGTGGGAAATCTGCTTAGTTTATGCAGCCTCTGCTTGACGGACTTTTCTTTTTTCAATCTTTTATTCAGGGCAGAAAAAAATGAATTTCTAATTGTGTGTGTCGTTTCAGTTGTCTGGCTGTGGTATCCTGGGGGTTGGAGTATGGCTGAGAGTGCTGCACGATGGCTATGCCAGCCTAGTACCCCAGTACTCCCTCCTTAGTGCTGATATACTCCTCATCATAGTGGGGGCTACTACTGTCATTGTCACCTTCTTCGCCTGCTGTGGCAGCTGGTTCCAGAGCAGGTGCATGCTAGTCACCGTAAGTACACTGCTTATTACAGCTAAACACTTGTGAATAAGGATTGCTTTAGAATGAGGATTGTCTTTAAAATAAGTATTAGAATGATGGTTTTCTTTTTAGAATAAGTATTAGAATGACCGTTTTCTTTTTAGAATAAGTATTAGAATGATGATTGTGTTTAGAATAAATATTAGAATGAGGGTTTCCTTTAGAATAAGTATTAGAATGACCGTTTTCTTTTTAGAATAAGTATTAGAATGATGATTGTGTTTAGAATAAATATTAGAATGAGGGTTTCCTTTAGAATAAGTATTAGAATGATGGTTTTCTTTTTAGAATAAGTATTAGAATGACGGTTTTCTTTTTAGAATAAGTATTAGAATGATGATTGTGTTTAGAATAAATATTAGAATGAGGGTTTCCTTTAGAATAAGTATTAGAATGATTGTTTTCTTTTTAGAATGAGTATTAGAATGATGGTTGTGGTTAGAATAAATATTAGAATGAGAGTTTCCTTTAGAATAAGTATTAGAATGATGGTTTTCTTTTTAGAATAAGTATTAGAATGACGGTTTTCTTTTTAGAATAAGTATTAGAATGATGATTGTGTTTAGAATAAATATTAGAATGAGGGTTTCCTTTAGAATAAGTATTAGAATGATGGTTTTCTTTTTAGAATAAGTATTAGAATGACGGTTTTCTTTTTAGAATAAGTATTAGAATGATGATTGTGTTTAGAATAAATATTAGAATGAGGGTTTCCTTTAGAATAAGTATTAGAATGATTGTTTTCTTTTTAGAATGAGTATTAGAATGATGGTTGTGGTTAGAATAAATATTAGAATGAGTGTTTCCTTTAGAATAAGTATTAGAATGATGGTTTTCTTTTTAGAATAAGTATTAGAATGACGGTTTTCTTTTTAGAATAAGTATTAGAATGATGATTGTGTTTAGAATAAATATTAGAATGAGGGTTTCCTTTAGAATAAGTATTAGAATGATTGTTTTCTTTTTAGAATGAGTATTAGAATGATGGTTGTGGTTAGAATAAATATTAGAATGAGGGTTTCCTTTAGAATAAGTATTAGAATGATGGTTTTCTTTTTAGAATAAGTATTAGAATGACGGTTTTCTTTTTAGAATAAGTATTAGAATGATGATTGTGTTTAGAATAAATATTAGAATGAGGGTTTCCTTTAGAATAAGTATTAGAATGATTGTTTTCTTTTTAGAATGAGTATTAGAATGATGGTTTTCCTTAGAATAAATATTAGAATGATGGTTTCCTTTAGAATAAGTATTAGAATGACGGTTTTCTTTTTAGAATAAGTATTAGAATGATTGTTTTCTTTTTAGAGGGGTTTCCTTTAGAATAAGTATTAGAATGATTGTTTTCTTTTTAGAATGAGTATTAGAATGATGGTTGTGGTTAGAATAAATATTAGAATGAGGGTTTCCTTTAGAATAAGTATTAGAATGATGGTTTTCTTTTAGAATAAGTATTAGAATGACGGTTTTCTTTTTAGAATAAGTATTAGAATGATGATTGTGTTTAGAATAAATATTAGAATGAGGGTTTCCTTTAGAATAAGTATTAGAATGATTGTTTTCTTTTTAGAATGAGTATAGAGAATGATGGTTGTGGTTAGAATAAATATTAGAATGAGAGTTTCCTTTAGAATAAGTATTAGAATGATGGTTTTCTTTTTAGAATAAGTATTAGAATGACGGTTTTCTTTTTAGAATAAGTATTAGAATGATGATTGTGTTTAGAATAAATATTAGAATGAGGGTTTCCTTTAGAATAAGTATTAGAATGATTGTTTTCTTTTTAGAATGAGTATTAGAATGATGGTTGTGGTTAGAATAAATATTAGAATGAGAGTTTCCTTTAGAATAAGTATTAGAATGATGGTTTTCTTTTTAGAATAAGTATTAGAATGACGGTTTTCTTTTTAGAATAAGTATTAGAATGATGATTGTGTTTAGAATAAATATTAGAATGAGGGTTTCCTTTAGAATAAGTATTAGAATGATTGTTTTCTTTTTAGAATGAGTATTAGAATGATGGTTGTGGTTAGAATAAATATTAGAATGAGGGTTTCCTTTAGAATAAGTATTAGAATGATGGTTTTCTTTTTAGAATAAGTATTAGAATGACGGTTTTCTTTTTAGAATAAGTATTAGAATGATGATTGTGTTTAGAATAAATATTAGAATGAGGGTTTCCTTTAGAATCAGTATTAGAATGATTGTTTTCTTTTTAGAATGAGTATTAGAATGATGGTTGTAGTTAGAATAAATATTAGAATAAGGGTTTTCTCTAGAATAAGTATTAGAATGATGGTTTTCTTTTTAGAATAAGTATTAGAATGACCGTTTTCTTTTTAGAATAAGTATTAGAATGATGATTGTGTTTAGAATAAATATTAGAATGAGGGTTTCCTTTAGAATAAGTATTAGAATGATTGTTTTCTTTTTAGAATGAGTATTAGAATGATGGTTTTGGTTATAATAAATAATAGAATGAGGGTTTCCTTTAGAATAAGTATTAGAATGATGGTTTTCTTTTTAGAATAAGTATTAGAATGACGGTTTTCTTTTTAGAATAAAGTATTAGAATGATGATTGTGTTTAGAATAAATATTAGAATGAGGGTTTCCTTTAGAATAAGTATTAGAATGATTGTTTTCTTTTTAGAATGAGTATTAGAATGATGGTTGTGGTTAGAATAAATATTAGAATGAGGGTTTCCTTTAGAATAAGTATTAGAATGATGGTTTTATTTTTAGACTAAGTAATAGAATGATTGTTTTCATTTTAGAATAAGTATTAGAATGATGATTGTGTTTAGAATAAATATTAGAATGAGGGTTTCCTTTAGAATAAGTATTAGAATGATTGTTTTCTTTTTAGAATGAGTATTAGAATGATGGTTGTGGTTAGAATAAATATTAGAATGAGGGTTTCCTCTAGAATAAGTATTAGAATGATGGTTTTCTTTTTAGAATAAGTATTAGAATGACCGTTTTCTTTTTAGAATAAGTATTAGAATGATGATTGTGTTTATAATAAATATTAGAATGAGGGTTTCCTTTAGAATAAGTATTAGAATGATGGTTTTCTTTTTAGAATAAGTATTAGAATGAGGGTTGTCTTTAGAATAAGTATTAGAATAAGGGTTGCCTTTAGAATAAATATTAGAATAAGCTTTTCTTTAGAATAAGTATTAGAATGATTGTTTTCTTTTTAGAATGAGTATTAGAATGATGGTTGTGGTTAGAATAAATATTAGAATGAGGGGTTTCCTTTAGAATAAGTATTAGAATGATGGTTTTCTTTTTAGAATAAGTATTAGAATGACGGTTTTCTTTTTAGAATAAGTATTAGAATGATGATTGTGTTTAGAATAAATATTAGAATGAGGGTTTCCTTTAGAATCAGTATTAGAATGATTGTTTTCTTTTTAGAATGAGTATTAGAATGATGGTTGTGTTTAGAATAAATATTAGAATGAGGGTTTCCTTTAGAATAAGTATTAGAATGATTGTTTTCTTTTTAGAATAAGTATTAGAATGACCGTTTTCTTTTTAGAATAAGTATTAGAATGATGATTGTGTTTAGAATAAATATTAGAATGAGGGTTTCCTTTAGAATAAGTATTAGAATGATTGTTTTCTTTTTAGAATGAGTATTAGAATTATGTTTGTGTTTAGAATAAATATTAGAATGAGGGTTTCCTTTAGAATAAGTATTAGAATGATGGTTTTCTTTTTAGAATAAGTATTAGAATGACGGTTTTCTTTTTAGAATAAGTATTAGAATGATGATTGTGTTTAGAATAAATATTAGAATGAGGGTTTCCTTTAGAATAAGTATTAGAATGATTGTTTTTTTTTAGAATGAGTATTAGAATGATGGTTGTGGTTAGAATAAATATTAGACTGAGGGTTTTCTTTAGAATAAGTATTAGAATGATGGCTGTCTTTGAAATAAGTGTTAGTGTGGTATATTTATACGTTGTATTTAACATATGATAAAAAAGACACATGTGTAAAACAAAAGAATCATGTATTGTATGACTATGTAAAGAATGGATTATTTTATTGGATAACTATGAAAATAAAGTGGTGTATTTGAATATATTACATTGGCAACGAGGATTATAAAATAATAGGAGGCCGGGAGAAAAAGAATCCCCCAAATGCTACAGTTAGGGTAGAAGAAAGGAAAAATGTGAGTAGCCAAAATTGTATTGATCATGCTGTGAAAAAGTTTGCAATCGTGCATATGGAAAACTAAGAGTCCGGCGAAATGCAATACAGAATTTAAATGGGTACATTGTTAATTGAGAGCCTATGAAATTGAAAGCTGCAGCAAGCCGTAAAGGTCCTAATACTACCACAACAATGATATTTGTTTGAAATTTAGCTGATAAGGTTTATGCTAGTCAAGTTTGAAACCTGTTTTCTGAGTATGGAACTGTTGTTGAGTGTGATATTGTGCGAAATTGTTGTTATTTTTACCTTTCCCAGTTTCTTTAAAGGGGGAGAGTTGTGATACATTGTATTTAACATATGATATAAAAGACACATGTGTAAAACAAAAGAATTAAACATTATATTATATGACTATTTAAAGAATATATTATTGTATTTGATTACTATGAAAATAAACTAGTGTATTTGAATATATTACAATTAGAATGACGGTTGTCTTTAGCCTTTCGATGGTAACAGGGGTGATGCGTCATCCCACGTAGATTTTTTTTTTTTATGTTTTGTTGGTTGACGGGGTAGGGCAAACTTTAGTCACTTGCCAATCTCACTTCGAGTTAGTACTGTTTGATTGAGAGTGTTGGCCTCCATGTCAGAGCCTGTTTACCTGATTTATCACGTGCTTGGGGTGACTAGTAACCCCTGTTACCTTTCTCAGTTGCCGAATTTGTTTAACATTTATTTGCATAAACTGGATTCCTGCAATGTTAATAACCCAAATTTTGTCGCATTTGTGAAAGAGTATCTAGAGGATGAAAAAAATGTAAATTCTGGTGATGATTCAAGTGGTGAAGATATCCTACAGAAAGAATGTAATGTTGATGACATAATAAAAGGATACTCTTCAGAAGTGGAGGTAGAAACTTCATCGTCTTCAGACACTGTAAAAGGTAAAAATGGTCATGTATGATCATTGAAACCACCTAAACCAACCAGAACACAAGCCCATAATATTGTAAAAATCCCTCGAGTAAAACCCTATTCCAACATCACATCAGAACTTGATGCCCTAAACTTACTGTTCAATATACTAACCTGAAAATATGTACTCGTCGTGAAAATTACATCTATGCAAACGAGCAAATGACAAAAAAGTGAAAACTGCCTTCAAGAAATGTGGAAAACCTACGTGCAGCGAGCATCGTAAGTAAGTGTGTAGCAACTGCTTCAAGTAGTGATTTTTCATTTTTCAGTTGTCGATTGTATTAATAATAATTTAATATAAATGTCAAGATGTAAATAAACCATTGTGTAAACATTAATCTCCTTCATTGATTAAATAATCACTTGGGGTGACTCATCACCCCATGGTATCTTTCTGAGTTGTCAAAATATTGGTAGCAGTGGAAGGTTAGAATAAGTATCAGAATAAGGGTGGTCATTAGAATAAGTATTGTAGTAAGGATTGTCTTTAGAATAAGTAATGGAATGAGGGCAGTCAATAGAACATTTATTGGAATTAGGGTAGTCTCTTGATTGAGTATTATTTTATGGATTGCTACTAGAATAAGCTTTTCTTTAAAATAAGTATTAGAATAAGGGTTGCCTCTAGAATAATGGTTGTCTTTAGGATGACTATTAGAATAATGGTTGTCTTTAGGATGACTATTAGAATAATGGTTGTCTTTAGGATGACTATTAGAATAATGGTTGTCTTTAGGATGACTATTAGAATAATGGTTGTCTTTAGGATGACTATTAGAATAATGGTTGTCTTGAGGATGACTATTAGAATAATGGTGGTCTTTAGGATGACTATTAGAATAATGGTTGTCTTTAGAATAAGTACTGAAATAAGACAGTAGAATAAGAGTTGCCATTAGAATGTGTGATAGAATAAGGTTTGTCTTTATAATGAGTATTTGAGTGAAGGCTGTCTTTCGAATGGGTGTTCAAATAAGAGTAATCTTTATAATAAATACTAGAATAAGTTTTTCGTTAGAATAAGGGTTGCCTAGAATAAGTATTAGAGGATGAATTGTCTTTAGAATGAGTATGGTCATATAAGGGCTGCCTTTAGAATAAGGCTTATCTATAGAATAAGGGTTGTCATTAGAATGAGTATTAGAACAAGACCTTCCTTTAGAATAAGAATTAGAATAAGGGTTATCTATAAAATAAGGCTTACCTTTAGAATGAGTATTAGAATAGGGCATCTTTAGAATAAGTATAAGAATAAGGGTTGTCATTAGAATGAGAATTAGAACAAGACCTTCCTTTAGAATAAGAATTAGAATAAGGGTTATCTATAAAATAAGGCTTACCTTTAGAATGAGTATTAGAATAGGGATCATTAGAATAAGTATTATAATAAGGATTGTCATAAGAATGAGAATTAGAACAAGACCTTCCTTTAGAATAAGAATTAGAATAAGGGTTATCTATAAAATAAGGCTTACCTTTAGAATGAGTATTAGAATAGGGATCATTAGAATAAGTATAAGAATAAGGGTTGTCATTAGGAGTATTATTCTATTATCCTTCTAATGACAACCCTTATGAACCCCTTTAGAATAAATATTAGAATAAGGTTTTCTTTAGAATATATATATATATATATATATATATATATATATATATATATATATATGTATATATATATATATTTGTCTGTTAACGCTCTAGCGGTTACAATTTTTGTTTGATTGTTACCAAACTTCATATTTGTGTTTTACGTAAAAAGAAAGATCAAGTTCGTTAATGGCTGAATTCGACCAGTGGGAGGGGGAGGTTTAGAGGGGGGATTTTTGAAAATTCGAAATATCTCCGTTATTATGCGTCGGATTGAAAAATTGTATAGAATCAATCTTATTGCAAATTAGATTTTCTATAAATATAGTTCACATATAAATATTATACATTTACTCTGTATCTTGAATATTAACCAAGATATTTGCATTTGTATGCATGTGTGTGGTCGGCAGGAGTTGGCTACGTTCTGGACTCTCCGCCGAGAGCTAGTGGGGCCGTTTCGGTAACTGTTCGTCCCTAGTGAATAGGTTTAGAGATTCCTTACTACTACTGTTGTTATTAGGCGGATTTCTCTATTGTAAAACTTCACATGGGAAATCTGCTTAGTTTACGCAGCCCCTGTGAGACGGACTTTTCTAAACTTTATTCTGTAGTAATAGTGGATATGCATGTTTGCAATAATGGATATGTATAGCTAACTTGAATTAAAGGGGTGTATTTATAATAAGGGCAGTCTTTAGTATAAGTAGTTCCAACATAAACTAAGTATGTCAATAACTAAAAGATAACTTAAGAATTTATAATCAAATATGTCATATTTTTATTTTCAGTACTTCAGCCTGGTGATAGTGATGTTCCTGATAGAGTTCATCCTGGCAACTTTGGCATTTATATACCGCGAAGATCTGAACGATTTGCTTAAAGAAGAATTGATGGACGGAATCCGTTATCACTACAGAAATTCGACAGACAACGGTTTAGAAGTCATATGGTCCCGTGCTCATAATAAAGTAAGTATTCAAAACTTATTGAAGTGCTGAAACTAGTATTGGAAAATGAGAAAATATTTCATAAACTCACTACAAATGTCTCTTTTTAAACGTTAAAGCACCTCAAACCCTCCTTTTTGACATTATGTTTAAAAATTGCTTTTATATCAACATTATTACATGTACACTCATAATAATGGTTAATATCCAGCTTATCACCCTTTAGCAGATTCCCCTTAAAGGAAATAGAATCTTATTTATTTATTGCAAAGTTATTTTGTTATGAATTTTTTTACATACATTTTTTCATAATCTCGAATATTGACCGAGATATTTTCTTTTTTTTAATTTAACAGCTTTGGTTAGACCTCCTTTCATACTCATGTCATTATCCTTTTAGCAGATTTCCCTTAAGGGAAATCAGCTATTGAGGTCGTACTCATGACGCGAGTTTCGAAAAATTTCTTCAAATGTCCATTGATCCTACCCAGGAAATGACGAAAATGAGGTCCGTTCAAAATTATATATATACATATATATATATATATATATATATATATATATATATATATATATATATATATATGTAAAGGGTAGTGTGTTTAGTTGTAAGATATTAATTATTTAATATGAGTTTACTTGGGTGGGGCTGGCTGGTGCTAGAGAGGGGTTTTCTGCTGACCGGTGCAAGAGGTGAGGCCGGGGGGACAGTGTCCTGCAGGCAGGGACTGGGTGTGCGTGTCAGTGCTGTAGCAGAGCAGACCCTCAGCATGTATTGGCCATGGATAATCCTAGGTGAGAGACCTTTGTCATACCCATTTATCTGATAGCCAGTCCCATTCCCGTTTATTTAGTTTTTATGGTGTTTATATTTTTTTGTGTTAACTACTTTTTAATCTATTTGTAAAATATATGGATTTAAGAGAAATAGGACTATCATCACCTCCCTCTCACAGAAATCCCCATTACAAATGGTGTCAGGCGCGGGGTAGTTTACGCGATTTGGGGCTAAACTACTTAAAGAACTACGCGTGAATAGAATAGAGAAAGAGTGAGAGGGAGATAGGGCGTGGCTAGCTATAGCGACACAGGAGGCGATAAGGATAGTTGATGAGAGCTTTAAATTCGCGGACCTCATTCCGAGGCCTTATCAGTTACTCATACCCTACAGTTGATAGAGCCTTAGGTTCGCGGGCGTCAAGCCCGAGGTAGTAAATAAATAATCTTTTCCCTTATTGCGTATATTCTCACCTTTTTTAAGCATGGAAGGGGAACTTCGACAAAAGTTGGAGCAGCTCGTCGAGGCTAATCGGGCTTTCGAGGAGAGGGAAGCATCATTGAAAAGGGAGCTTGAACGCATGTCCACACAGCTAAGTACGCTAACGGGTAAAGAAGTCAAAGTGACCGAATCTGATAACGAGACTATGTTGGGCGGTCCCCGGGCTCAAGTAAGAAAGGACATGAGCCTCCAGACTATGGTATTACCGTGGTCCGGTGAACCAGGGTCAATCTCAGTGACTGATTTTTTTGAAGGGGTGGAACTTGTAGCCCAATGCGGTAACTGGGGAGACTTAGATAAAATCCTGGTTGTGAGGATGAAGTTGAAGGGTCCAGCCGCGTCGTTTTTAGCCAGTCGTCGTGACCTGACGAGCCCTCAGTCGACCTACGGAGCGATTAGAAACGCGTTAGAGGCTAGGTTTAAAGATACCTGGAAACCGGAACAGTACTTGATGAAACTTAGTAGCGTTCGTCAGGAAAAGGGCGAAGACTCCAGGGCTTTCGCGGACCGCTGTAGAGCCATAGGTGAAAAAGCTCTGAAGGAAAAGGGGTCTCCCATAGAGCAAATGGTCGCGAGAGAGCAGATCGATCGCGTGGTATTAACGGCGTACCTGAGTGGCCTTAGGGGCGATGTAGGCCGGTTTGTACGGATGTTCCCTCCGTCTTCCTTGGAAGAAGCAGTAGAAAGGGCGTGCACCATTGAGCTGGAGGAGGGGGGTAGTCGGCAGGTGTTTGCAATTGATGAGACCGGGGGAGAAGGGCCGGTGGTGAGTAGGGTACACCAAGACCGAGGGAAGTCCCGGTCTCAGTTGGAAGTGATTTGTTATCGCTGTGGAGGTAGCGGTCACTTTTCAAGTAAATGTACAACGCCAGTCACTCCAGGCGATCGAGGGGCACTGATAAGTAACAAAAAGGGGGCCCTGACGCTCGTGTGCTATAGATGCCGAACTCCAGGGCACGTCGCTAAGGAATGCCGCCAGAGGGTTAAAGCAGAGCGCACTATTAGGGAAAACCCAAAAGGCCAAGACCTGGTCGAGCCCCGCGAACCAGGTCGAAACTAAGAAAAGGCGGGGACAGAGACGTTAGGCTCCACGGGATTGGAGGAGGGGAAAAGCCTAGGTTTACAGTCCAAGTGAGCATAGACGGCCTCCCACACCTAATGCTATTAGATACGGGGGCTGATGTCACACTCCTCAAGAAGCCTATCAGAGGAAAGGAACTACTCCCTCCGAGTAGTAAATTAAAGGGCGTGTCCGGGGAGGCGTTGGAGGTTCGTGGAGAGCAATCGGTGAGAGTGCGACTGGACCAGACCGACCTTATCCACCCTGTGGTGATAGCAGAAGTAGATATTGACTGCGATGGGCTCCTGGGCATGGATTTGCTTAGGAGATTTGGTGCGGTGGTTGATATTTCCTCTGGGTCAATTAAGGCTACCCGTTCCCCTTCGCGATTAAATAAATTGATGAGAGTCAATGAGGACAGGTTAGAGAAGGACAGACAGTGGATAAGGGAGGTTAAGCGCCGGACCGCTGAGCTGGTTTCTAAGTGGGACAAAAAGAGGGGAGGTGAAACGCCCGCCGTCGGCAGTCGTGCATTATCTAAATCCCCTGAGGCGCCAATCTCTAAGGGTAGACCGAAGAAGGGAGACTTGAACGGAATCTCTTTGGGCTACGATGAGGTGAATCGTTTCGTGAAGGTACAGAGGGCGGAAGTAATCCCCCCTTACTGTGAAGCCTTGGTGCCTGGGAAGATAAGAGGTCGTAAGCCGGACGGACCGGTGCTGGTCGAACCTGAACTTGTGGCAGCTAGCGGTCTGAGGATAGCGCGGGTGGTGGTAGACGGAAGCTCAAGCGTTTTGTGGCTGAAGGTACTAAATGAAACCTCCACCGAATTAACGTTGAATAAGGGTGAGATCGCGGGCAAGGCTTACGCGATATGCCCCGAAGACGTGTTGCGCACGGAAGACAGATCCGCCCCTAAGCGTGTCGAGGATGGTAACCTGTCTCGGGGAGAAATAAGGGGTAAGCTGGCGCATCTGCCAGAGAAGGAAAAGCACCTGATTGAACAAGTGCTGATGGATTTCTCGGACGTATTTGAGGAACCTGGGGAGGAAGGGTGTAGCTTGCCTGTGTTCCATCACATAAGAACAGGAGACGCTCCTCCGATTGCGAAACGGCCGTACAGGGTCCCTTTCCATGAGAGGGCTGTGGTGGAGGAACAATTGGAAGGCATGCTCGCCAAGGGCGTCATCACCCCTTCGGATAGTCCCTGGTCGGCACCAGTTGTGCTGGTTAGAAAAACGAACCAGGACGGGAGTATAAAGTACCGTTTTTGTACGGATTTTAGGGGGTTAAACGCGGTAACACGACCAGACCCGTACCCCTTGCCACTGATTCAAGAAACCCTTGAACAATTAGGGACGAGTAAGTACTTTAGTACCATCGATCTGGCCAGCGGGTTCCACCAAATACCCATAGCCCCCGAGGACCGAGAGAAGACGGCTTTTACCACTCTAGGAGGCCACTGGGAATACAGGAAAATGGCGTTCGGTTTGTGTGGAGCGCCGGCTACGTTTCAACGAACTATGGATCAGGTGCTAGGCAAACTTAAGGGCGACGGCTGTTTCGTCTACATCGACGACATAGTGATCCATAGCGAGGATGCGGAGGGTCACGCGAAAAGGTTAGAAGGAGTCCTTGGTCGACTGCGATCAGCTAACTTGAAGGCAAACTGGGCGAAGTGTAATTTCGCGGTAGCTGAGGTAACGTATCTTGGGCATGTTGTTACCCGAGATGGAGTCAAGCCGGACCCACTCAAAATTGATGCTGTGAAAAGCTTCCCGGCGCCAACTAACGCCAGTGAAGTCAGGTCGTTCCTGGGGTTGGCCAGTTACTACCGACGCTTTGTTAAGGGGTTTGCTGAGATTGCAAAACCCCTGACGTCCTTGACGGGACCAAAGGTTCCCTTTGTGTGGGGGCCAGAGCAGAAACGTGCGTTCGAAGGACTGAAGCAGTTCCTTTGCTCAGAAAATGTCCTGGTATACCCTGATTTTAGAGATCCGTTTATCCTTTCAACAGACGCCTCGGGATCGGCAATTGGTGCGGTCTTGTCTCAGATGAGAGACGGCCAAGAGCGACCAATTAGCTACGCAAGCCGACAGTTAAAGAAAGCCGAGTCTAACTACTCGGCAACGGAACGGGAACTCTTGGCGGTAGTGTGGGCTACAAAAATATACCGCTGCTACTTATTAGGAAGGCGGTTCAAGCTCATAACCGATCATGCTGCCTTAAGGTGGATGCTTAAAGTGCATGATCCATCGGCTCGTCTGACGAGGTGGGCTCTGCGGTTAACCGAGTTCGACTATGAAGTAGAACATAGGCCGGGAAAGAATCACGGCAATGCAGATGCATTGAGTAGAAGGGTCGCCCAGCTGAAGAGCTGTGTGTGGAGTAGGGACAGGATATTGGCTGCTCAACAAAAGGACTCGTGGTGCCAGTCCATGGTAACGACGAGTCGTTCGGATCAGGTCGTGAAGGACGCGGACGGTGTTTTGTATTGGGACCCAGGGACTTCTACCGGTTCTGATTGGCGACTGCTCGTCCCGGTGGTAATGAGGAAGGACGTTTTGACGGATTGTCATGCATCCCCCTGGGCGGGTCATCCTGGCATTGAACGCACCTCTGCCATAGTCCACCGCTCGTATTATTGGCCGAGCTGGAAGAAGGACGTGGCAGAGTTTGTAAAAAGCTGTGAGGCCTGTTCGAAAAGGAAGACGCCGGCAGGCTTACGCGTCCCTGTCCAACGCCCTTATATGGCCAGAGCACCTTTCGAGCAAGTCTCGATGGATGTGGTGGGACCATTTCCCAAAACGGGCCAGGGTAACAAGTACTTGCTCACGTTTATAGATCATTTCACGAGATATGCCGAGGGAATCCCCATTAAGGACCTAACAGCTGAAGAATCAGCCCGCGGTTTTGTAGAAATAGTCACGAGGCATGGGGTGCCGCTCAGGCTTCTGACCGACCAAGGGCGCAATTTTGTGTCCAAGTTCTTCAGGCAAGTGTGTCAGCTACTAGGAACAAAGAAGGTTCAAACAACTCCTTACCACCCGGAGTGTAATGGTATGATCGAGAGGCTCCATCGTACGATTACAGAATCAGTTTCACACTATGCCAGGAAGGACGGTAGGGATTGGGATAGATGGGTCCCGTATGCGCTGATGGCATATCGATCAATACCGCATTCCTCCACAGGCTACTCACCGAATTTCCTGATATTCGGTAGAGAGCTGACTCCCCCGTCGTTCTGTGACTCGTCACCCCTGAGAGAAGGGGAAGCCTGGGAAGACCAGGTTGGCAACCTCAGACACCGCCTTTCAAAGGCGTATGAAGAGGCAAGAGCCAGGGCTGAAAAGACGTGGGCGGAACGAACACGCTATTGTAACAGAAGGTTAAAGGAGCGTGTATTCAAATGCGGGGATCGAGTTTATTTGCATGTGCCTGCAGTAAAACCAGGTCACTTTCCAAAATTCCATTGCCCTTGGACGGGACCTCATGAAATTGTGAAGGTACTGTCTCGAGTAACCTACGAGGTATTACTTAGTACCGGGGGTCGGATGGTGGTCCATGCAAATCGCTTAAAGAAAGCGTACTCAAGTGATGAGGGGTCGACTCCAGAGGTCAACCAGGCGGTTGACGGACCTACACCAGTGTCGGAAATACTACCGGAAGAGCCGTCTATACTTGAGATGTGGCCCGGTGCACCTTACGACCTGGAGGACGTTTACTTTGGAGGGTGTGGCGAGGAGGAAGAGGCGCAGGGCGCACTGGCGCCAGCCTCAGGCCACGTGACCCCTGTGGAAGGGATGTCGGAGACTGCAACCGTGGAGCCGGGGGAGAATTCGTTAGACCCAACGGGGCAAACGATCGTGTTAGGGAATACTCAGCCGGAAGGGGTAGTCACTCCTGAACAGTCGGAAGGGGTAGTCACTCCTGAACTGTTAGAAGAAGCACCGGGCCCTCAGGAAACACAGCCTTTGGGTATGCCAATGACGCCAATACCAGTCGCGCCAGGCCCGAGTTCAGGCCACCGCCATTCCCGATGCCCCGTGCGTACAAAATCAGCAGTCCGTTGTCCGCTACCTGATTGCCCAACCCCTGAGACCCAACGTAGTGTTCTGGGAGAATACTTCAGACGGTTGCGAGATCGGTACTCGAAGGGCAGTGTAGAGTCCCCTGAGGTAGAGACGGAGGGAAGTGAGGAAAGTACCCTCGTTCCAGGGGAAAGTAGCGATTCAGGAGAGGATTCCACTCTTCGGGCCCCTAGGGGGGGGACGGTTTCCGAAGGGAGTGAGGAAGAGTCGGAAAGGTCGGGAGAACTTACACAGGACCCCGAATGGAGTCCTCCGCACTTGGCCAGGGACGTTGCGCCACGGTCTCCGTACCAACTTCGCCATCGTAGAGCACCCGATGGTCAGGGAGGCGTATGAGCCTGTGATGAATTACAATTAGCGAAGTCGAGACTCTTAGAGTAGGTATTTCTAGTACTTGGGTTACAGGATAAATTTTAATTCTGTTTGTTTGGTTGGGTGTAGCGCGAGTGATAGGGACCTATCACAGGAATCACAGGGAGGGACATCCAGGAATGAGGGGATAGGGTAAGCAGTGTCCCCCTCAATGATGCTTTTAAATGAAACAGTAACCATTACTGCCTCTCTTCGTAACCCCGAACTTGCCACTTTCGAGTTGTTACTTAGGCTTGAGGAAACGGTAAGGGGGGTGGAGTTGTGCCAAAGGGGGAATCTTTTCAAGGGTCCTATTGCGCAGTTGGGAATGAGAGAGAACCCTGCGGGATGTGGAGCTGGCTCTCCCGATGGGTGTGACTTTGGTTTCAGGTGCAGACGAGCCAAATGTCTACTACAGTCTGGCGAGGGTCCATCGTGTGGCTACAACGCACGAGATATGGGTGGTCTTAGACTTGCCACTGAAGACTTCAGGACCGCCCATGACGGCATGCATAGTGCACGCAAGGTCCCAACGGCACAACTCGACAGGTGTGTTCCTGCAGGCGCTGGCAGAAGCAGAAGTGTGAACAGCTGTTTCTTCACCTTTGACATCGGAGGGCAGTTCCAGCTTGGATGACGTTGGCGGAGATCACGTCTAGGAACTGCGGAACTGCGCTGGAGGAGGAGTATGGACATTGTTCCTGGGGATGTTCATCGTATTAGGGACTACCCTTCTTGTGGGAGGCGTCACCTTCGTGGCGGTTATTGGATGGCCAAGATGCGGCGGAGTATGGCTGAGGAGACCGAAGACGGGGTGCACTTTGGAGGAAGCGTTGCGGCACGTAGAGGTGAAGACCCCTAAGGGGCCGGTGGAGAATTTGGACTCATAGTACCGGGACCCTCGAATAGTGTTGTTCTAAAGTGCCGTTCAGGAGTGAAGCGACACTTTTTCAGTGAGGGGGGTATTGTAAAGGGTAGTGTGTTTAGTTGTAAGATATTAATTATTTAATATGAGTTTACTTGGGTGGGGCTGGCTGGTGCTAGAGAGGGGTTTTCTGCTGACCGGTGCTAGATGTGGGGCCGGGGGACAGTGTCCTGCAGGCAGGGACTGGGTGTGCGTGTCAGTGCTGTAGCAGAGCAGACCCTCAGCATGTATTGGCCATGGATAATCCTAGGTGAGAGACCTTTGTCATACCCATTTATCTGATAGCCAGTCCCATTCCCGTTTATTTAGTTTTTATGGTGTTTATATTTTTTTGTGTTAACTACTTTTTAATCTATTTGTAAAATATATGGATTTAAGAGAAATAGGACTATCATCACCTCCCTCTCACAGAAATCCCCATTACATATCTATATATATATAAATATATATATATATATATATATATATATATATATATATATATTTGTTTACGCTCTAGCGGTCGCAATTTTTGTTTAATCGTTACCAAACTTCATATTTAAGCGTTTTACGTAAAAAGAGAGATCAAGTTCGTTAATGGCTGAAATCGGACCAGTGGGAGGGGAGGTTTAGAGGGGGGGATTTTTGAAAATTCAAAATATCTCCGTTACTATACGTCGGATCGAAAAATATTATAGAATCAATCTTATTGCAAATTAAATTTACTATAAATATTGTTATATACATTTATTCTCTATCTTGAATATTAACTGAGATATTTGCATTTGTATTCTGCATGTGCTCGGCAGCAGTGGCTATGTTCGGACTTTCCGCCGTGAGCTCTGGCGGCCGTTTTTGTAATTATTCGTCCCTCTCGTGAATAGGTTTAGAGGTTACTTACTACTACAGCTGTTATTAGGCAGATTTCTCTATTGTAAAACTTCACGTGGGAAATCTGCTTAGTTTACGCAGCCCCTGCGTGACGGACTTTTTTAATTGAACGTTTACTGAGTGAGATATGTTTAAATACTTTGTGTGATAGCTCCATCAGTTAAGGTTTTATGTTTTTATATCTAAAATTGTTATTTGATCTATACTATACTCCATATGTGGCCAACTGCCGGCCAGCGGTAATGTTTGATCCGGCCCGGACATTTTGAACAACCCAATTAAACAAACATATTACACTATTTACTCCAAATGAGGAAGATGGGGAGAGATTGGTGTGTTTGGCAGTACTTATAAATGAGAACAGTTCTTTTCAATGATGAAAGTTATAAATCAAAACATCGTACAAGGCTGACTGACTGATAATTTGGAAAATCCTTTTCGTCTTTGTATCAGTGGAATTAATCTAAACGTCGATGGATTAGTTTCCCAAATTCAATCCCAAGTGTCTCATTGATTTCAGTGTAGCTATTTAACTTTTATTGTTTGTAATAATTCCAAATTTTACGATTTAATTACAACTGTTGTACCTATTTTCTAAATTTCATTTTGTTATTTTAATAAATTGTATTATAATTACATTGACATATAATTTCATGTCTGATATCTATCGTTAAAAATTATGAACAATATTTTAAAATGCACTACTTTTAAAAGTGGCCCACGAACGTATTTGCACTCTAAAGTTTGACCCGCAACATGTCAAAGGTTGCCCATACCTCCTATACTCGATATTTAACTGTTTCGTCAACACTAAAGTTTATAGTCATTAATGGTTTAAATCGGACCAGGAATAGGGGGAAGAATTAAAAAAATTGCAATATCTTCATTATTGTGAGTCTTATAAAAAAATGTTACAGAGCTCAACTTGTTAAACTATTGATGCTCTACAACTTTTGTTCTATTTATTTATTTTATATCTAGAATATGAAATGAGTTATTCATACTTTCTTGTTTTTAGTCTTTAGTAAACCCCCAATCCTATTCATCGGAATTTTACTTAGCGGCTGAAAATATGTGGTGAAAAGAGATCAAAAGTGTATCATACTAGCTTGTGAGAAATCCACTTAGTTATCCAGCCCTTGCATGACGGACCTTTCTATTTCGAATTTGGCTGTGAGTTAAATCTCATGGACAAACAAAAATTGATGAACAAATATCATTTTTAGTTAAACAAATTAAATTAATTGATACTATATTTTTAGTTCCACTGCTGTGGCATAAATAATTATGAAGATTGGTACGAGATTGACGCTTGGAAGGGAAGGAGGATCGTCCCTGTGTCCTGTTGCCTCCCTCAGTACCAAAATATGACAGGTAAAATAAATAAATTGATTTCTTTATAATTAAACTGCCATTATTTAAGCTAAGGAACATAGAAGTAGGCCAATCGCAGAAGACCTACAGATTTCCTATTGCGTGTATCACTATTAATATTATATTATTTTGGTAGAAATTCACTAACAATATAATGTGTGGCAAACATTTGTGAACAAAACATTGCATAATTTAGAAGGTGTACAATGTTTCTTCGATGATATAATTGTACAAGGCTCTAATAGGGAACAGCTTTTCCGACTAGGTAAAGTCTTTGAACGGCTTCAGGTAAATGATTTGAGGCTAAATAGAGAAAAATGCAAGTTTTTCCTGTTAAAAATTGAATATTTATGTCACCTGATTGATAGTAAAGGACTACAAAAATCAGATAATAAGATACAGAGTATACTAAAATATAAAAGACCAGAAACTTTTCTGGGCCTAGCAAATTATTAAATCAAATTCATAAAGAATTTGCCAACACTACTACATCCCTTAAATCAGCTACTACGAAAATGAAACATGTTAATGTCACCATTGTTAATTTCATAAATAAATGTACATATTAATAACATGAATATAACTAGGTTATTCATTTTAATTCTAAATGTAAACAAACAGAAAACAATGTGTAGAGTAACATATCCACCAAACAAAAGTAACACAATAATCATATGTTGCCATAACATAATGCCTACAGCTATAATTCTATGCAAGTCAAATTCTGCATTTTATTTTTTTAAAGGTCTAATAGGTATAAGCTATTTGTTCAAGTGGCATTGTCTTAAATTAAAATTACCTAAAATTGTTGAGGGGCTCAGGTTAGCCATGTGAGTTAAAGCTTTGAACTTTATCTCACATGGTAAACCTAGTGTGGCGATAATTCAAATAAAGGGTTAGAACCGCCAATATAAATGATATTATTGTCATACCTCTCGGTGGAGACCGTCGTCATTGGCTGATGGTTGAGTACCGCTGGCATTGTGCTATAGATGCGATGGCATCATCTTCAAGCCTGTTGATAGTGTACTGAGTTGCTTGTCCGTCAGTCAGTGGGTTTTATGCTCTGTTCACCGTATTAGTTGTTTACGTTTAGTCCAGATCTGTTTACTTACCATTAAGATCTGTCACACGAGGGATGTTGATGTTCAGGTAAATTGTTTTCGTGTGGTGGGTTGTTTACGTTTTGAATCGAGATCTGTTTACTTACCACTCAGATCTGTCAACGGGTGTGTTAGTGTTCAGGTAAATTGTTATATATAACACATAGATTGGACAAACTAGAAGGAGATTGAAAACGCGATACACCGAACATATCCGCTCGTTCAGACTTAACAAACGAGATTCCAATTTCGCCAACCACCTGAACGACCATTGCCACGACCCGACGAGTATAGCCGACAGCATGAAACTTCTACACCGACAAACGAAAGGCCGACGATTGGATATACTAGAGAATATGGAGATATACAAACAACGGACATTCAACGGAGACATCATCAATGAACAGCTCAACACTAGCTCGGACACGATCTTCAGACCACTACAACTTCTTAAAAGGAATAATAAACGGAAGACGCCAACAGACGGAATCACCCAGGATTACCAACAGGTAAAGCGACGACGCAGGTAGTTCCATATAGTACTTAATCATTTATTTATTCATTTTTCTATGATACATAATTTTAATGTATAATAACAATGACACAAATATTACATTATACCCGTATCTACATATCATATGTATTACACCATACCACCTTACACATTAACACTAGAAATGTAAACACCCATACGGATGAGGACAATGACCCACTACACGATAACAATTTACCTGAACACTAGTCTAAACGCACCTCGTTTGACAGATCTGAATGGTAAGTAAACAGATCTAATGAAACGTTAACAATCCACCACACATAACAATTTACCTGAACACTAACACACCCGTTGACAGATCTGAGTGGTAAGTAAACAGATCTCGATTCAAAACGTAAACAACCCACCACACGAAAACAATTTACCTGAACATCAACATCCCTCGTGTGACAGATCTTAATGGTAAGTAAACAGATCTGGACTAAACGTAAACAACTAATACGGTGAACAGAGCATAAAACCCACTGACTGACGGACAAGCAACTCAGTACACTATCAACAGGCTTGAAGATGATGCCATCGCATCGAAAGCGCTTGCCAGCGGTACTCAACCATCAGCCAATGACGACGGTCTCCACCGAGAGGTATGACTAGAGTGGCGAGTTGGATTCCCGCCTGTGCATAGAAATTTATTTAGTGACGGAATTCACTAGGTAAAATCCTTAGTCCCGCCCTGGCTAGAAAAGGGTGGTAACCTGTAGAGAATCCGCCCCAATTAGCCTAGTTGCAAAATGTGCACGTTAATAAATAAGTACGTAAAATTGTTGAGTTTAATTGTTACAACTCCCATTGTAACAATTAAACTCAACACTTTACTTAAAATGTGCAATGCTCTATCATATACTAAAATAATTGAACTACAGCTCAGGTTAGTCGTGTAATTTAAAGTGAAGGCCTTAATCTTCTCATATGGCAAACCTAGAGTGGCAAGTTTGATTACTGCCTAGCCAATAGGAATTTATTTAGTGACAAAATAATTAAATAAAATCCTTAGTACCACCCTAGCTTGAAAATGGTGGTCATCTATAGATAACCCGCCCCAATTAGACATAGCAAAAAATGGACATTTATAAATAATAATAATTGAACTTAATCAATAGTATAAAAGAAAAAGGGGCACTTAATGCAGTGTAACAGTGCATTCCAAGAGTGCTCAATAACACTGTTACATAATTTGAATAATGGCAGAAAGTTGAGCGTGTATGAAAAGTTGGAAATATAGGCCTGTATGATTGGGTCTGAGAGAGATATATCTTGTTTAACTCTGAATGTTCTATTGCTAAAGAAAGACTTTATGAACATAAGTATTCTTCCCTTCAGTCCTTCCAATCAGCCAGCTGAGACAGGAATGATCTCCTCCATACTGTGTCATTAGCTTTTTCAATGTAAAATTGTACGGCTAGCACAAGTTTCTTTTTTATTAATGCATTTAGTATGTCACTTTCTAATTTCACTATGTGATCTATGGTGGAGTGATTAAGCCTAAAATCACATTGATATTTAGAAAGAATATATTTTTAAATAAATAGTAAGTTCAGTTCTTTTAATATATAATAGAGCATAGTGTACGCTCTTAGTAAATTATTGAGTTTAATTAATATAAATGTTTTGTTTGAATTTTTAAATTCATATTGGAGTTAAATTTTTATATTGTTGGGTTTAAATTGTTCATAATTTTGTATTTTTAAACTGAAGATGCCACTGATGTGGATAAACTGGTAGTTAAAAATAAAGATTTAATGCAGGAAGACTATATCTTTCTTATCCTGAAGTCCGTCCTACAACTTCGATCACTCATCATTATACTAAATAAATTATTTCCTTTAATCTGCTAATTTAAAGACTATACACATCTATTCAAAAATCTGATATATTTTAAATTTAAGTTTTACATTTTTATTTTTACAACATTTTTGGATGCAAAAATAAACATTTTATCTAAACCCCAATTTCTTTTTTTGTTTTCAAGTTTTCACTCACTTGAGTGTGTATTAGAGAGTTACAGAGTTTTATGTAAACAGTCACCTGGACCAACTTATATTTTATCAAAACCTTAATAATTTTAAATTTCTTTTATTCATTTTATATACCAATTTTATTTTAATTATTGATTTACTTATTTATTTATTGAATATTTAAATATTTTATTACTGATTTCCCTATTGCTCTATATCATTAGTTTTGTTTTTCAGTTTTGTACCTAGTTTTGAATTTTGTTTTTATTTGTTCCCTCGTCTATTTATTTTGTTATTTGTTGTGTTCCATTCTTTTTTTTTTCGAGTTCTACTTGGTTTTTTGAGTTCCATTTCCGTTTTGTGTTGCGTTTCAATTTCTTTCCCATTTCTGTTCTGATTTCATCTCTATTTTTCGTATTTTCTCTCTGTTTTGGGAACCTTTTATGTTTTGTGTTCCTTTAGGTTCTATGTTCTTTTTATGTTTTGAATTCATTTTACGTTCTATGTTCCTTTTATGTTGTGTGTTCCTTTTGTGTTCTATGTTCCTTATATGTTTTGTGTTCCTTTTGTGTTTTGTTTAATTTTGTTATTTTTTTTGTATTGTTTTGTTTTCATTTAAGTTTTGTTTTGCTTTTTAAGCTTTATTTTAGAGCAAAATCGCCAAAGCTCCGAAGCTCAAATAAATAAATAATCTGCTAAAATTGAAGTATTAAAATTTAAAATGTATATTAATAGCAACTTTAATGATTTAATTTATTTTTCCATTTGTCATGCAGATTGCTGGGAGGAGGGTAACTCAGTCTACTGGTATGCCAAAGGTTGCTCGGAACAGGTGCTCATGTGGTTCGTCAGCCAGCTCCATATAGTCGGAGTAGTCGGCCTACTTGTCTCATTCATTCAGGTACTATTTATATTTTATATATATATATATATATATATATATATATATATATATATATATATATATATATGTGAGTGAGTGTATTTATAGGAAAATCTGTACTCATTGTTTTCATATTTTCTTCTAATATTTTTATTGAAACTGCTTTTCATATTTACAACTTTTGAAAATGTACAACCTACCATGCCACAGATAAACAAAGGCTGCATAAACTAAGCAGGTTTCCCACGTGATGTTACAGACAAATCTCCATACGAGAGCCCAACATTTAGGGAAACAGCTGAACTAGCTTTCGGCAGAAACAAATAGAACCGACCTTAGCTGATCTCATCTCGTCTATTATCTGCACACACTTAATAAAAATGCAAATATCTCTGTTAATATTCAAGATAGAGAATAAATGTATATAACACCATTTATAGTAAATTTAATTTGCAATAAGATTGATTTTATGCAAATTTTCAATCCGACTATAGTAACAGAGATATTTCAGATTTTCGAAATCCCCCCTCTAAACCACCCCTCCCACTGTTTCGATTTCAGCCATTAACAAACTTGATCTTTCTTTTTACATAAAACGATTAAATACCAAGTTTGGTAACGATTAAACAAAAATTACTACCGCTAGAGTGTTAACAGACAAATATATATATATATATAGTTATGAGCGGCAAGAGTCTGGCATACAGGTGTGGGATAAGCTAAAGCAGATTTCCAAAACACTGGAATATTATATATCATCTCACCAACCAATTAATTTATTTCTCCCGCAGTAAGAAGCCTATATAAACAAAAATTAAAATGTTTGCTGGAATTGTGATGTTTAGTGAGTGAGGTACTTAAATTGAAAATCAGATGAGTAGACATTGGGGTTTACAAATCTTTTAATATTCGTGTTAGAAAAAACAGTTTAGATAAAGGAATGGATCGAAAAATTGAATATAACCAATTTTGGTGCAAATATAATTTTGTATAAGTGTTGTTCAAGTGCTATTCATTTTTTATGTATTTCAAATATTAAATGAAGTATTTGAATTTTTTAGTATTCAGTCTTCACTAACCCCCTCCCCCTACTTCTATACTTACGATTTCCGCTCTGAGTAATAAAGTCACTAGACACCTCATTTCCAGCTTTATTTCAATTCCAGTTTACATACAGTAGGCTTTCTATATACATAGGAGATATAGAGAACAGATGATGAATTGAGATGATGGAGAAGAATGAAAGAAGGATCAAGTTTGTTAATGGCTGAAATTAAACAAGTGGGAAGGGGGGGGGGTTTGGAGGTGGGATATTCGGAAATTTTGAAATATATCCGTTACTATACATCGGATTGAAAAATTGTATAAAATCAATCTTATTGCAAATTAAATTTACTATAAATATTTTGATATACATTTATTCTCTATCTTGAATATTAATCGAGATATTTGCATTTTTATGATGTATAATTCCGAATTAGTTCGGCT
The DNA here is from genome assembly GCA_019009955.1 of Riptortus pedestris. Lineage (NCBI taxonomy): Eukaryota > Metazoa > Arthropoda > Insecta > Hemiptera > Alydidae > Riptortus > Riptortus pedestris. The sequence goes on along the minus strand of CM032229.1, from coordinate 183,902,967 downwards.
GTTTCCGTAACTGTTCGGCTCTCGTGAAATTGGTTTAGAGACTGTAGGCTTTTACTTAGTGAGATATACGCAAATATGTACGCAAATACGTTCTGTTGATCCCCCCCCCCTTCTTTAGTTCTTGGACTACTAAAATTTTAGTTATTAAAATATAATTTATTCTGATTCATTATAAATTGCAGTACTAGATATAGTAAATAATTTGCAATAAAGTAATGTGTTATATTCAGGTGAAGAATATGTCTTTCTATCCGTTCAGCTCCACTAGCAAATTAAATGTACTAAAAATACTGTTATATATATTTACTCTATATCTTGAATATTAACCGAGATATTTGCATTTTTCAGTTTTCAGCCTCCAGCAAACCCCCGCTCGTACTCATGTTACATAAACAATACTCTGTTATATAATAAACCACCAAGAGACCTTTATTATACGAGATACATGCTAATATGTTCTTGAGCTCCCCACCCCGCCTTAAGTTTTTGGACTACTAAAATTTGATTGATTGAGATAAAAATTATTCTGATTCATTATAAATTACAGTACTAGATATAGTAAGTAGTTTTTAATAAAATCAGTATGTTATATTCTGATATATTTCAGTAATTGTTTTTCTTTTCGGTGAGAGGTTGGCAGACCTGATTGTTTATATTTCAGATGCTTCCCATCAGGAAAGATTTCTTGTTACCATTTGTATATAATATTCACGGTAGTGTTGTGTTATCAGTATATAGATTTATGTATTGTTAAACTTCACGAGAGAAATCTGCTTAGTTTATGCAGCTCCTGCGTGACGGACTTTATTAAAATTAATACTTTTTTTCAATTGTAAATTATTTTGTTTCCAGTTATTCGGGCTGATCTCTGCAATGCTCCTGTTTTGCACCGTTCAGCACAAGCGTGTGAAGGGCCACGTCTACAAAGCCTACAGCTCGTCATATCCTTCATGAGCTAATTATTACCAATCATCGTGTGAATATATGTATATTTAAAGACTATTTATTTCGCATGTCTATTTCCAAAAGCCAAAAATAAGTATTTTTGTTGTTGTCTGCTGAACTTTTTCTATTTCCAAAATTGCATTTAATTATCCAAGTAGACAATCGAATTAGCGATCCATTATTGTTTTGATGATCTTGTATTCAATTAATGATTTGTAATACCTGAATGTATTGTATTTCAATATTCATAGTGTCTATTTATTGTATAGTTTGTATGTGTTGTGATTATATTATATAAGCATTCATTGTAAATGCACTGTGTTGTAAATAAAATTTATTTATTATTACTTAGCGACTACAATATATTTCTGTATTAGAAACCCCACTTTAATTAGAAATTATGTGAAAGGTATTTGATTAACTAAAATTTTGTTTCAAGAATTAAAACCAGTAGTAGTTTTCTCAGCACACTGTTAGTATTTAAGTGAAATGTTAAGAATGGTGCCAAATATATTTTGTTTTTTTGTCTTCCAAATGTTTTACTATTTCTTTTCCAAATCCTCAATTTGTCTAGAAAGGATAGAGTTTTCTGAAATGTGCGATTTCTTCCATTGCTTTGTAGAGGAAAAAGAGAAAGTGTGAGAGGGAGGGGGAGAGAGAAAGAGAGAAAGGGGCGGGGGAGAGAGCTAATCGGCAGAAAAACGGATTTCATTTATGAAATCAGCATTAAGAAAGATATTAAAATAACCCACCACAATCAAAACAATTTTTAGAAAATATTTTTGTGCAGACTTTATTATTATTGTTTCATACATTGTAGGCCTTGAAGATGCTTGGAAGCAATATTTGACATAATAAATGAATATTTGAACCTGATTGGAAGACTATTAGCTGAAGGATAAATATCATTTCCTATTCGTAGAAGTTATGTATGGTCTCGGACTGAAGGGGGGGTTATTTTCCCAATTCATGAAAAAACATTATGCTTTTCAAAAGCAAATTTAATTTGTGGTATTTAAATCTCAAATAAAAACACATAAATAATTAAAATTGTTAATGCATAAAATGTTTCCTGGTCCAGGAATTGGTCTAGTGCATTTTGAATGTACATTATATGGATTAAGCATTATATTCAAAAGAAAAAATAGGGATTTTAAAATAATACAAAATAAATAAAGAACTGATCATTCATAGAAGAACATAAAATGTATTAATCTTTATAAAAATTAACTTACACAACTGGGTACAAACTTATTTTTCAAAATTTACATCATCATACACATACACAAAACTTCAATAAAACATTTGATTTAAAAACAAAATTGTTATCAACAATGTAGAAAAATATTTCATATAACGAGAAAACAAAAAAAAAAGAAAAACGGAATGATTAATAATACAAATTATGAGCAAAAGCCGACTTTATCTCTTGGGATTAATCGGAGTTCCGAGCCATGTTTCAGGAATACTGAACCTGCAACACAATCACATGTTATAACATTAAATATAGTCTGTTAAAATAAAATTGTAAAATTTGCCAGAAACTGTTCAAATTGGGTAGGGATTAATTTTTTCTACGAACAATGACACCATACTCTATATTTGACTTTTTCATTCAGCACTATTTAATTTGTTCTTATATTAATCACATTTCACAATTATGGGCGATTGAGCAACATATCAGTATTTGTCTTTATACTACATATTTATGTAGTATGCTCATTTCTGCATAAATTTTCAATATGTATTTCCTAACATTATATTTTTTCGAAAATGTGGTTATGTTATAAGTAGTGAATAGGAGGTCTATGTACAGGCTACCGTCATGTAGTAATTCAGTAAATGTGTATAGTAGGTTTATGTGATGGTAACAGTCAGTTAGTATATGTTTTATTCCAAGTCTACAGTTACAGTACTGGCAGTAGGGTTCGTCTTTTCCAGTAAGTATGTCTGTTGTGAAGGGCCAATTTTTAATCTCATTAAGACTACTTCATCTCTCCTAAATAGCCATTTTGAGGTAAGCCGTTCAAGTTTGTTGTCAGTAATGGCAAGCCAAAATTTCTGCCATGAATTGAGTATCATGTGTTTAGCTCGGGTTTGAATATCTTGGTGTCTATAATAAGTTGTGTCATAAGTTCTTTTTCGCGAAGCTGATTTGGCAAAGTTCATCTACTTGTGTGCTTTGTCTAATATTAGTATGCCCTAGTAGTAACCATTTTGAAGTTATTCTTTTGTTTACGGTTTGGATTTTGTTTAACATGCATGAGATGAGTGAACTACACAGGGTGTAACGAAACTTTTGTTCGCATAATTTGAGAGACAACATTTCCAACAAAAAAGTTGATATATGGTCTGGTCTGATTCTCACTTGTTTTGGAGATATCGTTTAGTTTTTTTAAAAAAAAAAATAGACCTATTTTCCCCATATAACAAGTCATATCACCAATAATTTCTTCAATATCGAAAATCTGAGTTTACCATTTCAAAGAGCAAAATAAATTTCCTTTAAAATGATGCCCCAAGCGTAATACTACAGCAAATATATATTATATGATTGTATACCTGCAGTTTGTGAAGGGTTGATACCTATTCCTTCATTAGTGATAATCGCTGATGTGTTAGCAGGAACTCTGAACTCCTCTGCTGCAAACTTAACCACAGCCGTAAAAGGTGCATTTTCGGGCACATTCAACCTGTACATTGAAATTTAATAAATAATATAGAGTTTGGGCTGCAGCTTGTGGTTATATAGCCACATGAGATGCACATTACAGCTATTTAACCATTTAATAATCAATAATTGTTTTTTTTAGCAGATATCACATGAGAGAAATCAGTTATTGAGGTTGCACTGTATGTGTATATTTTTCTGTTAACACTGAAGGCTGAAAATGAAGAAAATATAAATTAGACCATTAAAACTATTCCAAGTACAGGGTGGGATTAGAAAAGTTCTCTAGAGAGTGAACTTATGAAAAAAAAGTCCATATAGAACAATGATTAAAGACATATTTTCTATCTAGGCAGTCAATACTGTCAGATATGTATGTGCATATATATGTACACATACATCAAATTGAACGGAACTCATTTTTGTCATTCTCAACTTGGATGATGAATTTCCATAGATATGAAAAGTGAATTCAGTATGACTATCCCCACATTAGTTCCTTCAAGACAAAATATTTCATTGGTTAGAAAAATTGACTCATCTCATTTTTTATTTTTTTTTATACATAAATATCCATTACTGAATTATTCCAAGAAATAATTTATAGTGTTCCTCCTGACCACTACAATATTACTAAAAGAAACATAAGAATAAGATTTCCTATTTAAATAGAAAATTGATTATAAATACAATTGACTATAAATAAGTAGGCTGTCATATTGCAATTTAGTGAATGTTATAATTATTTTATAAATTTACAAATTTAAGCGACTTTACTAGCTAGTAATATTAACAAGTATCGATTTTTTTATTTATTTTATTGTCACTCAACGAAGTGCAAATATAATTACAGGTAAAATAAGGATTAAGGTAAAGGTGTTTACTTGTCTTTAGTCTAGGATACTGGATGTTAGTGCTATCTGTTTCTTATGGTAGAGTAAAATGTGCATAGTTCGTTTGTGGATGTATCTTGAAATGCTTTGTTTGTTATAATTACCTATTTCATTGATGAGTGGGTTATTTTTGTGTTTACAAGATTTTAATAACTTAGTGGTCAGCTTACGGAAATGTCTTTAACATGAGCCAGTTTGAAATTTGATGTATTTTTTTTACTCTTGTATGATAGGGGAAATTGTACACAATTCTAAGACATTTGTTTTGAAATATTTGTAGCTTTCTTAAATTAGTGTTTGATATATAGCTCCATATGGGGTAGGAATATTACTGATCTAATGCAGGCATCATATAACATTAGTTTATTCTCAGGGATGAGTTTCGATTTATGATTAAAGTCAGGGTAAATCTGGCAAATAACTTTGTCTCATTTCATTAAATTGTAGAATAAGATATAGGAAGAAGTCGTCTGTCGATAAGTCACCTCTGAAATAATGTGTAAACACATGTATGATGTTTAAATATTGAGTTTGGTAGTAAACAAACAACAATTATGACCATTTAACCGTTATATATACATACATAGTTTTGAACAGACCCCATTTTCATCATCTCCTTGGTTGAGGGACATTGGGAATTTTTTTTGAAAATCACGTCATGAGTACAACCTCAATAGCCCATTTCCCTTAAGGGAAGTCAGCTAAAATGAAGATTCGATGCTGAGCAACAAGGTAATGAGTATGTGTTTGACCAATGTATTACCAGTTTGGTTCTGCGCTTGTGTTTCTAACACTGCACCTTGAAGAAATGGATTTGACGACCTTCTCATTATTCTATACAGACATCTAAAAAGAGCAGAGGATCAGGGCCCGAATTTCTCATATGCTTTCCTCTTTTCATTTAGAAATGCTCAGAGACAATATATTTCCAAATTTCAATTAACATCTAGATCTCTCTCTCAACCTAGTAGTCACCTACAACTTAGTTTTCAATACCATTACAATAATATATATATATATATATATATTGTTGCGAAAATTAAATAGATGAATAATCCTTCAGAGAGAGAGAGAGAGAGAGAGAGAGAGAGAGAGAGAGAGAGAGAGAGTCGCGTATTTGGAAAGTGTGACGTAGATCAAAGAGACCGAAAGAATGTTCTAGGTCTGACCAGTACCTTCCAGCCAGACGTCGAATGAACTAGACAATTCCCCTTTGATGTATGCCGCTACCCTATATAAAGAGGGCCTGCCGGGAGCGAGGCAGTTTTATTCTCACCTGTCTTGATGTTCACATCAGTGCTACAGTGCGACTTAGTACAGTGCGGTAAAGTGTTTTTATAAGAAGAACAGTGTTGTGCCGTGACTGTAAGTAACAGTTTAAGACAGTGCAGTGCCGCGAAGTAAAGGACAGTGCAGTGCCGCGAAGTAGAAGACAGTGCAGTGCCGCGAAGCAAAGGACAGTGCAGTGCCGTCTTGTTGTGAATTTCAGTGACCGTGAGTGAATTATTGGACTGTGTAATCTGAAGAACAGTGACGCTATCAGTCTATACTGTGAGTAGTAATTAAGAATAATTACCAAGTTTATTGTGCATTATCCAAATAAATTGTGCAGTGATAAAAACTCTGAAACTTGCGAGTATTTAATTTTGCAATCCAAAAAAACTCTTAATAAAAACGTTTATTACTGCTTTTGGTAATGCAAAACGTAACAATATATATATATATATATATATATATATATATATATATATATATATATATAAAATTGTAACATCAGTCTGTACATTCACTATCTGTCTGTAAATTTCACTATCCTTTTTCATTTCACATAAAATTGAAACGATATCAACAATTTTTGGCTTTGGTATCTGTTTGTTACCTTTTCACGCCTAAACTACAGAACCGAATTTTATGAAATGATACATACATTACTACTAACCCAACTTAGACTACATGCTATACAAATATTCTCAGAGATGAGCAGGAATGGAGCTTAAAATGAAACATTGTGATGTTTCGTTTCATTTTAGTTTTTTTCGCCAAACATGTATATAATAAAAGTTGTTTACTTTGTTATTACGAGTAACTTTTGTTATATACACTTTTGTCCTATAACGAAGTGTAAACGAGATAAACTATAGCAGGAATCAACAAATTTATTAGGCACGAAAGACTGAACTGAACCAATCCATGATTATGATTTGAATTATTCACAGTGTGTCAAACTGTGGAAAGGGATTGATTAGGAACTCAATTTATTCATCAAAGCTGAAATTTCTATTCTATAAGTCCCCTACAGTTACCTAGCCCTTACAGAAAAACACTCAGACAAGAAGCACACAATGAAGCCTTGTTATAAAAATACCATCATTGTTCAGACAATAATTATTTCCCAGGAATCACCTGGACTTTAGATAAAAAGTAATTTTGGATGCTATAAAATAGTGCAGGAAAGACCCAGAAGAGTTGCATGCTAGTCAAGACATTAATTAAAAATTGTTTAATCAAAAATTGGGGTAAAAAATTCATTTACCCAGTTTCTTGTTTGTTTGAAGGCCAATAAAAGTACACCTCATTACAACATTTTGAATAGAAGCAGCTCATTCTAACATATTTATATACAAAATTAAAAATTAGTTGTAATAATTAATAAGTTAATGAAACCCTTGCGAAGGAGTAATTAAAAATGCTCAAAATGTGCAGGGGAATACATTAATGACATATAAAGGTTTTTATGAACTGAAGTGGAAGTCTTTGTCACTTTGAACTATAATTGTTTAACCTAACCTAATATATATATATATATATATATATATATATATATATATATATATATATATATATATATATACAAATATAAAACACCCTCCTTATGCTACTATGACTAATTAGGATGGGTTCCCTAGAGGTTATAACACTTTTCTAGCCAGCGAAACAGATTTTCCTAAGAGAGTTTGTCAACTAAATAAATTCCTATTGTCCATGTGGTAATCAAACCCACGACTTTAGACTGCATGCCAGTTGAATAATCCAAAAAGTTCATTAATCCTTGATTATGGGAGGGGGGGGGCTATGACAGCTACTCGAATGAGCGTGAAGACCTCACAGGTCTACTGAAGTTTGGGCAAGGATTTCAACAGATTATACATTGTAGAATCTATTTTTAAGGGTTTGAATGTTTATTTCAACAAGAAAACAACATTTATTTATTGTATTCTTTGTTTTAAACAGTAAATAATTTGGTTTATTCTATATAAACAAAACGGACCTTTGAAGTCCTGCGCTTGCCCGATGCTTAAATATACTATAACAATGTCAGTACATTGAAAGATTCATGGTAGTAAAATAACAATCACACAATAAAATATAAATGGTTGATGTATTTTTGTTCTGTTTTTTTCATTTCCATAAATCTCTTATACTAACAACATTTTTTGATATAAAAACTAATGTTACATGCGACTTGAATTAAATATTCTAATCACTTCTTATTCTGGACCCAATATTTTTATATGTTCTTCATAGTTTCATATGGCAAGTATAACCAATAAAAAACATTTTTCAGTATAATCTTTATTGATACTGCCCTACATGTTTTGTGGCTTATATACCACCTCTTCAGGGACTATCCATTTCTGAAGTGCTTGTTCTCTCTTACATTCGTTGTGACTGTCTCTTCATGAAAGGGAACATAAGAGGGAGTAAATGCTTCAGAAATGGTTAGCCCCTGAAGAGGTGTCATGTAAGCCACGGAACATGTAGGACAGTATGAACAAAAGATTGCACGGAGAAAATGTTTTTTATTGACAACCTTTGCCAAGAAACTATGAAGAACCATATTCTAATCACTATAAAACTAATCAATTTATATTTACAAATAACAAAGTTTAATACTATTATAAATGAATGATGTGTATTTAAAAAATTACAAAAATAATTTAAAAATCTATTATATATATATATTAAAGATAAAACACTGTATATTCTAACAAATAAATATGAATTATAAAAGAAAATATTATATACTCCACCGCTAAGGGAGCATAAATTATCGTAATTATAAAAATATATTTAAGAATTGTGAACAAATAATTACACTAAAAGTATAAATATATATACACTTATTTCATAAAATATTGTAACTATTTATATCTTAATGAGAATAAGTTATTGTACAATGTTATTTACATAAAACAGAATAGATATTAAAAATGCTTACGCATGCAAACATAAATTATTTACCACAAACTAACAAAAAATATCTATACAACAAAGTTTGTGTATTGTGGAGCAAAACTGAATGCACACTTTTGATTACAAACTAAATAACTTTGGAGACACGAATGCCAATGGCTTTTAGCTATTGTAACAAAAGAAACTAAAACCATGAAATGCAAGGGCAGTGCATGCATTACTGAAATGCAACATCACCAATAACTTTTCTAATTTAAAGAAATCTCTTAATTTTATACAGAAAATCGTTGCACTTAAATAAATTCAAATTATTATTATCTTAAGCTTTTCTCGATATACACAGAAAATCCGATATCACCAATAAATAACTTTGCAAATTCTGAAAAATCTGCTAATTTTACAATGAAAAGTGCTGCACTTATAAATTTGAATAACTATTATCTTAAGCCTTCATGAATATGCACAGGATAAATTTTCTAATTCAAAGAAATCTCTTAATTTTATAATGGAAAGTGTCACACTTATAAATTCAAATTACTATTATCTTAAGCCTTCCTCGATATACTCCCAAAACGCTGTATTACCAATAACTTTTCTAATTCTAAGAAATCTCTTAATTTTATAATGGAATGTGTCACACTTATAAAGAGAAGTGACAATTTTACTGAAAGTGGTGTAGTCCATGTCACCCGAGCTGCCAGAGAACCAGAGCTTATTTGTTTTATCAAATTGAAATCTATTTTCCATAGACTCAAAGTAGAACTGGACTGAATCGGATAAAACTGGGTGTTTTTGAAGAAGGTTCAGCAAATGTTCGGACTGAAGGAAAGCTATCCATGTCAGTGAAAAAGGAGAAGATTTTACTTCAGAGCTTATAACCTTGATGAGAATGTTATGGACGTGCGATATATGTTCGCATTCATAATTCAATATTGAAATTAACGTTTCAGCATTAGTATTATCATGGAACATTTGTAACATTATATTTTCGACATCTTTTGCTCCGCTTTCTGAGCTGTCTAGAATTTTTAGCCAGGATCTCGAGAGAAAAGCGCTTTGTACTTCGGGTGGTGTCAAGACCTTTTTCGTGGCATGAGAAAACTGTACAAATAATGAACGGAGTTGAGAAAGCCTGTTGACAAGTTCTTCCAACCTTTCAAAACTCAAGAGCCTTGTATACTCTTCGATAGCCAGGGAGACTATTTCGTAAGGCGGCTGTAGGGTTAATATTTTACTCATAACTTGGTCACAAAATTTTTCTAATTGATGAACATTAATGACGAATATTCTCTCTTTAGTTTTAAGATATTCATTTAATTTTACTTCAAATATCATGGACAGTCCTCTTTTTTTTAGCCCGACAATAAGTGTCTCGACGTAGTGCGCACCAAACAGAACCTGTTTGATTCCATCTTTCTCTAAACTATCGGCTTTGGCTAAATTTAAGAATTTGGATATGTCATTTATAGCTTCGAATATTTTCTTAAAGTCATTTTCAACTGAAAGGAGAGACATGTGTACAGAGTTGATAATCTAACTTCATTCTAGGTGGCCTTGACAAGAAGGAGGTAGCCCACATTTTCTTTCTTCCTCGATTAGGACTTCTAGAGGACTGCCCTGAAATATAATTCCAATTATATAGTAACTGTGGGCTCAGAGAGAAACAAAAATCACCGCTAATTGTCAAGGCTAAACAGATCTACTCACATTTATATCAAAAGAAAAAGTTGTATTTTTAGCATGCAGTTTTGCTCATAAACTTATTCTAGATAAAACTATTCTATAAATATACTATTGCATAAAGCAGAAGACTATACGGGAGGCTACTGAGTGATGGAAGTTCAACAGCTTTAGCCGCTAGTGGAATCTTCACTGATCTGGTGTCATTGGAGAACTCTTCGCTAGTTTTATTCAGTTAATATCAGGAACATCCATTTTCAGGGGCTTAATATACATCAATACACCACATAAATGTATATATTGAACATTGCATATCAAGGAATTTCACATAACAAAAAGCCTATGTATACAGGAGTCGAAATAGCAACTGGATATGAGGTGTTCACTGAGTCAGTTCCTCAAAGTAAAATCACATGAGTAGGAGTGGGCGTTTACTATATTGAATATTAAAACATGCAAAAAGCTCAAGTTAATGTTCAAGATACAGGAAAAGTTTAAAGAACAACACTTATAAGAAATGAAATACGACTGATTATATACAATTTTGTTATCGGAATAATAATAACTGGGATATTACAAATTCTCGGTTTTCCTCCCCTGTAACCCCCACCCCACACTTCCCAATGGTGCGATTTCAACCATTAAAAAAAAATTATTTTTGCATGGAACGGTTAAATACTGAATCTAGTATTAATAAATCTATGTCATGCAGGGCTGCATAAACTAAGCAGGTTTCCTAAGTGAAGTTTTGCAATAGATAAATCTACAGACTGATAATACCACACTGAATATTAATTGAATAAATACCAACGGCAATGAGAAATCTTTCAGTAAATTTTAATAACATCCCAACGGAAGGAGTCTGAATTATAAACAAACAGGTTTGCCAACTTCTTATTTTCATCATCTCCTAGATAGGATCGATGGACATTTGAAGAAATTTTTCGAAAATCGCATCATGAGCACGACCTCAATAGCTGATTTCCCTTAAGTAAAATCTGCTAAAAATAAAATAGTTTAGTCAAGAATCCAAAATTTTAATTGATGATGTTGCAATGAATATATTTGAGTATATCTATCGAAAAATACAATGAAAAAATATTTTGTATTTATGCTGGGAATAAATGAATTAGTTATCAGCTTATTGTTAATAAGAGATGAGTAGAAGTTAGGTTTACTGAAGACTGAATACTACAACGTCCTTTACACAGGAGCTGCATAAACTTAGTGTATTTCCTGTGTACTAGTATAACAGACGTGATTTCATCTCACCACATATTCTCTATTTATATCTTAAAATTGATGAGTAGAAGCAGGGGGGGGGGTACTAATGGCTAAAAAAAGAAAGTACGATTAACTTTCTTAACTTACGAAAAAACAAAGGACAATTGCAGAACACCAATAGTTTAACAAGATTGGTTCTATAACATTCTACAATCCTACTTATAATAACGGAAAGATTTCGATTTTTCGAATTCCCACACAAAACCAGGTCCGATTTCAGCATGGCATAAATCAAATGAACATTTTCGTGTAAAGAACGGAAAATCTTAATTGATGACATCATCACACAATGTAGCATGTATCTTACAAAGTAAAAGTCCGTCACGCAGGGGCTGCGTAAACTAAGCAGATTTCCCACGTGAAGTTATACAATAGAGAAATCTGCATACTGCTAACACAATACCACAGTGATTAAATACAAACGGTAATGAGAAATCTTTCAGTTAATTAAAATAAATTACCAACTGAAACGGCTTCTGAATTGTAAGAATAATTTATATTTTAATAACTGAAATTTTAGTAGTCCAAGAAATAAAAAAAGGGGGGGCGGATGAACAGACCGTATTTGCATAAATCTCACAAAGTAACGAAGGTAAGGTTAGAAAAAGCCTCCCACCTGAGCCGAGGAATGATGGAAATGGCCGACCTAATCCGAACTACACCCGACCACATACTTCATAAAAATGCAAATATCTCGGTTAATATTCAAGATAGAGAATAAATGTATATAACAATATTTATAGTAAATTTAATTTGCAATAAGATTGGTTCTATACAATTTTTCGATCCGATGCATAATAACGGAGATATTTTGAATAGTCCGATTTCAGCCATTAACGAACTTGATCTGTCTTTTTACATAAAACGGTTAAATATCGAGTTTCGTAACGATCAAACAAAAATTGCGACCGCTAGAGCGTTAACAGACAAATATATATATATATATATATATATATATATATATATATATATATATATATATATATATATAATTTTGAAAGGAGCTCATTTTCGTCATCTTCTGGGTAGGATCGATGGACATTTGAAGAAATTTTTCGAAAATCGCGTCATGAGTACGACCTGAATAGCTCATTTCCCTTAAGGGAAATCTGCTAAAAGTTCAATGAAAACCAGATTTCGTATTTAACCTCTGAAGGAAGTGTAGTCAAGCAGGTTCAGTTCGACTCTAGCCTATGTGACCTGTCGTCATCACACTCCAAAAAAGTCCGTCACGCAGGGGCTGCGTAAACTAAGCAGATTTCCCTCGTGAAGTTTAGTAATAGATAAATATACATACTGCTAACACAACACCACCGTGAATAAATACAAACGGAAATAAGAAATGTTTCATCCAATTTCAATAACCTGCCGACACGAAGCGTTAGGTTAGAAATGTAAATAAACGGGTCTGCCCGCCTCACACCGGAAAGAATAACAATTACTGAAATATATCAGAATATAACACATTAATTTTATTGAGAACTATTTACTATATCTAGTACTGTAATTAATAATAACTCAGAATAATTGTTATCTCAATCAATAAAATTTTAGTAGTCCAAAACTTTAAGATGGGGGGGGGAGTCACCAGTGCATATTTGCATGTATCTCGTATAATAAAGGTCTCTTGAATACAATTTTTGTTATTTAAACTTCCAATAATGTGATTTATTATGTATCAGAGTATTGTTTACATAACATGAGTAGAAGTGGCGGTTTTGGTGAAAACTGAAAAATGCAAATATCTCGGTTAATATTCAAAATAGAGAATAAATCTATATAACAATATTTATAGTAAATTTAATTTGTAATAAGATTGATTCTCTATAATTTTTCGATCCGACGTATAGTAACGGAGATATTTCGAATTTTCGAAAATCCTCCCCTCTAAACCCCCACTCCCACTGGTCCGATTTCAGCCGTTAACGAACTTGATCTTTCTTTTTACATCAAACGATTAAATCCCGAGTTTGGTAAGGATTAAACAAAAATTGCGACCGCTAGAGCGGTAACAGACAAATATAATATATATATATATATATAGAGATATATATATATACAGTTTTGAACGGTCCTCATTTTCGTCATCTACTAGGTAGGATCGATGGACATTTGAAGAAAAATGTCGAAATTTCAGACATGAGTAAAACCGCAATAGCTGATTTCCTATGTGTATTACGTATTTGCATTTATCCCAAAACGTAAAAGTTCAATGAGATAATATTTGGTATTCAGGCTTCAAATAAAGTCCTTCAGAATATAACAGCTTATTGTTAATATGACATGAGCAGGAGTGAGGGTTTTACTGAAGGCGGAAAACTAAAAAATGCAATAATTTCGGCTAATAATCAAGACAAGGAAAAAACGTACATACCCACATTTATAGAACATTACAATTGCAACAAGATTAATTCTATACCATTTTTCGATCCGACGCATAATAACGGAAATATTTCGAAATTCCCCACTCCCACGGCCCGATTTTAGCCATTAACGAACTTGATCTTTATTTTTACTTAAAACGTTTAAATATCGAGATTAGTATCGATCAAACAAAAATTGCGGCCGCTAGAGTGTTAACAGGCATATATATATAATTTTTTAACGGACCCCGTTCTAGCAGATTTCCCTTAAGGGAAATCAGCTATTGAGTTTGTACTCAACGGAATTTTCGAAATTTTTCATCAAATGTCCATCGATCCTACCTAGTAGATGACGAAAAGGAGGTCCGTTCAAAACTGTATATATATATATATATATATATATATATATATATATATATATATATATATATATATATATATTTGTCTGTTACCACTCTAGCGGTCGCAATTTTTGTTTGATCGTTACCAAACTCGATATTTAGTCGTTTTATGTAAAAAGAAAGATCAAGTTCGTTAACGGCTGAAATCGGACCATGGAGAGGGGAGGATTTTCGAAACTTCGAAATATCTCCGTTACTATTCGTCGGATCGAAAAATTGTACAGAATCAATCTTATTACAAATTAAATTTACTATAAATATTGTTATATAGATTTATTCTCTATTTTGAATATTAACCGAGATATTTACATTTTTATTATATCTGGGTGGGTAACGGACGAAGAGTCTTTCCCGCCAAAAGCTAGTTCGAGCGTTTCATTAACTGTTGGGCTCTCGTGAAATTTCTCTATTGTAAAACGTCACGTGGGAAATCTGCTTAGTTTACGCAGCCCCTGCGTTACGGACTTTTTTCGTCGTCTCCTAGGTAGGATCGATGGTCATTTGAAGACTTTTTTTGAAAATCCCATCATGAGTACAACCTCAAAAGCTGATTTCCCCTAAAGGATATCTGATAAAAGGGTAAATCTAACAGCAGTCAGGAAAAATAAATATTTGATAATGGTTAGGGTTGCTGAAGGACAACTGAAACTATAATCAAGCATGGAATATTATCTTGAGCCAACGAATTTAGATAGGCAGCTAATTTTTTTTTTAACTGATTGAAAATAAGACTTGCATCTTCTATTAGAATTTCTGGAAAGGAAAACAGCCTTATGTTTAAGCACAAGGTATAAAAAGGCATTTTTAATAGTGCATATGTTTAAAGAAATAAATACCATGTGAAAATCTAACTGAAAGAGGTTATATATTATGATGGAGGATGGAAGGTGGGTCAAATGATGAGAGGTTGGTAGCTAGGCTGCGGCACCGAGGTTGGAAGGACGGCATTACCGAAGTACTCATAGACAGAATCGATCAGGAACGGAAATGGAAACTGATAGACTTCCTGAGGGATATGGAGCTGAAGCCTTTCGTAGACAGTTCCTCGACGGGGCAGAATGCAGTCGTGTCGGTAGATATACGCACTGCAGAATCGAGGCAGATCTGCGACAGGATCATCTCCTACATGCAGTCTATAGGGGTTGACGATGTGTCCGTCTCGAGCGCGCCTTACGACGACAGAGCACCGGAGATAGAGAGCGAGAGCGAGGAGTTCCTCACTGACTACACCCCGGTCGGCAGCGATGAGTCGGCCCCCGACGGAGCGGAACCAGAAGACAGCGAGATTGAAGTCTTGGTCAGTCATCCGGAGGAAGACAGAGAAAGCAGATTGAGAATGTGGCAGAGGAGCAAGGACATCATAGGATCCATCCGCCAAGAGAACAGCAGACCGACTGGAGGAGATCCGACCAGCTCCAACGTCACCAATCCCGACCAGATGGGACCAACACGCACCGAGAGTGTTGCTATCCAAAGCGATTTCCCAAAAGACCACAACTGGTGGAACAAAAATCTCAGGAGGCTAGCTTCTTTATTCCAGCGTAAAAAAACCAAAAAGTATCAAGAAGTAAGAATTGTTAATCGGTGTGAAATAAACGATTCCAGAGAAATATTGCTCAATAAAAAACTCCAACACGCCAAAAGAACCTTAGACGATTTAACCCAAACAAAGAGATCTTTACTTTCAGAGCTATATGCCAATGAAAATGAAGAGACAAATTCGCTAACCAAACTAAGTGCAATAGAACTATCAAATCACACTGACACACACACAGAAGGAATTTATAAAAACTCGAACAGAAACCACCACATTTCATTTGAGCCGTATAAGAAACCCAGATATGAAGAGAATAATAAACATTTTCAAATAAAGAAATTTCCAAACTGTAAAGAATCTACTTTTTGGAGTCGTTCTTGCCAAGATGCACTCCACTGTTCTCCAAAGGAATGCAGTCACGGTGTGCCACAGCTAACGAATCATCCTCAACAATTCTTCCATGTAGAAGGTATGATGCAAAACGAGCAATCTGTTTCGGCAAATTTCCCATTTATTCCTCAACCCTTCTATTACATAATGCCGGCAAATCCTTTGGAACAGCCGATACCAATATTCTTAAAAAACTTTCAGAAAAGGATTTCTAACGATCCCTCAAATGAGACTGAAAGAAAAACAACCACAATAAGAAATAATCGAAATATCTCGAGCAAAAACACCAAACAGAAAAGAGCCATAAGGAAAGATAGTCATAGGTTAGTAAATAGCACTAATAATGTGAACAAGAGATCCCTTTTGGATAAAAGTTGCAATGAACGATCAAAAAAAATGAACGGCCCAAGAACAAGTGAATTAACAAACTTAAGACCGTTGGAAAATCAATCTCCAGCACAAGAAATATTGAACGCAAGTATTAGCAGCCAAGAAATAGAGGATTTGAAAGAAATTATCAATTTAAACCAAACACTTATAAATTCCAAGAGAATGCCAATTGAGCAGCAACTTGCATCTATTCATGAGAAACTAGATCGCCTCGCAAACATAAAAAGACAAGCTTCACAAGTTGAGACAAACTCGGAACACACTGATAGAACACAAAAATGGATGAGTAAAAAAGTAGACATTGGAGTTGGGTGCACTGCTTCTTTGGATGTACGGACAGAGGTTAGTCAACAGGTTGATGTCTTTGCAGAATGTGATTTCTCAAATGACTCTTTAGCAGAGCCTAACAACAATGCTCGCTCACTGAAAAAAAATGCTCATATCAGTAATAAAGTTCCCAGCAAAAATATACTCAAAAAAGGAAAAACAACTGAAATCGTAAAGCAAAGATATGAAAACTATCCTGGTAAAAGCCTAGTTTCTAACGAACACTTCCAAACGAGACATAGTATGCCTATTCCCCATTGGGTGCCTACTGATCCTCACGATATCCCAGTCCAAAATAAAACGCCAAACCAGAATAGGAAACGTAAGAACACAAGGAGAAAATGCTGTCCACTGTTTGAAAAAAAGAATACAGATTTAAAAAGACAATTAATGAAACAGAAAGTGGAGCTGACCGAAATAAGAATGATTCTAGCATCAGTAATTAGTAAAATAGAGAAAATGCCGCCTTCGATACAAACAGAAAATGACCTAATTTCTGAGGAGACAGATGGTATAGAGGATATTCAATTTTCGTTTTCAAGACCAAATTTTAAAAAATCAGTCACATTCAGAGACCCACTCACTGATTAATGATGCATTCCATTAAAAATATCTTGCACAATAAAAACCGAATAAATTAAAGGCAATTTTATTTTTAGTTGTAATTTCTGTTGGGACATCCCACAGAATGTAATATATATTATGTAATTATGTTATAATATATTATGTAAATATGTCTGAAGCAGTAGACTAGAATTTCAAAAAATATTTTAAAACACAAATTAAAGTGCTCTTTTTGTGTTTTGTATTTTACTTTCATGAAATATAGATATTATTATTTATCAAAGTTTTTTATTATTATTTATTAACGTCAACTGTTTGCAAATATGTTACCACCCTCTTCGAGCGAGGGTGGGTCTATGGATTTTATTTAATGAGTTTGTCACTAAATAAATTCCTATTGTTCAGGTGAGAATCAAACTCCACTCTAGGTTTACCATGGTGGCCTAGATTATGGCCAATCCTTTAAACTCACATAGCTAACCTCCCTTAAAACATAAGGCTCAGGTTAGTCATGTGAGTCAGTGTTGGTCTTAGTCTCAATTGGTAAACCTAGAATGGCAAATTCGATTCCTACCTGAGCAATAGAAATTTAATTAGTGACAAACTCATTACATATAATTCTTAGCCCCACCCTGGCTAGAAAAGATTGGTAACCTGTATATAACCCGCCCCAATTAGCTTAGCAGAACAAAGTGGACATTAATAAATATTATTATTATTTATTAATGTCCATTTTTTAATTTAATTTAATTATTTATTAACGGCCACTTTATGCAACTAAGGCTAATTGGGACGGGTCATCTACAGGTTACCACCCTTTTCTAGGCAGGGTGGGACTGAGGATTTTATTTAATGAATTCTATCACTAAATAAATTCCTTTGCCCATGCAGGAATCGAACTCGCCACTCAAGGTTTACCATGTGAGCTTAAAGTCAACGCTTTAACTCACATGGCTAACCTGAGCCCCCTCATTAGCAAATAAAATTTCATTAAAATATAAAACACAAAAGATTTATTTTATTTGAATTTTAAATTCACAAAATATATTGCTTTCAACACTGGAAGTACAGGTCATTGGGGGTGAGTCACAGCACAGTTTGGACAATTCCTATCTTCTATAGGGCAGTTCAGCAGATTTCTCTTAGAGCAATCAGTAATTTATATGTTATAAAAACTTTGATCGGAATTCACAGTCAGTCAATAATTTAATTATCTTTTATTTAAAAGAAAAACAATTGATGTTGACACAATTTTTTAAAATTTTCTTGATATTTCCACTGTGTTTTTGCATGTGCATCTTTAAAGCTCTAGTAGCCAGAGTTATGTTTGATTAACAACAAACTCGATATTTAACAAGCAGAGCAGTTAGGTAATTACATTTCTGCATGCGTACATAAATAATATATGTACATTTGAAAGGACCACATTTTTGTAACCTAATAAGCGGGATTGAAGAGCTTTTGAAGACATTTTCTGAGAGTCAAGAATGATTTCCCTTAAGAGGAATCTGCTATATTATAATTTGATTTGCTTGGGAATTGTAAAACTCGACTGCTTGAGACAAAAGTATTTTGTACTTTAAATACTTAATAACGGAAATACGCTTGTTTTAAGCTGCATAAATGTCAGTTTTTCAGATGTGACAAGAATTTAGGGAATATATTTCAGTTTTGGGGCTCAGGTTAGCCATGTGAGTTAAAGCATTGACATTAATCTCACATGGTAAACCTAGAGTGGCGAATTCGATTCCCACCTGGGCAAATAGGAATTTATTTAGTGGCAAACTCATTAAATAAAATGTCCACTTGCTACTATGGCTAATTGGGACGGGTTATCTGCATATTACCACCCTTTCTAGCCAGGGTGGAACTAAGGATTTTATTTAATGACTCCAACACTAAATAAATTCCTATTCCCCAGGTGGGAATCAAGTATGCCACCATGTGAGATTATGGACAACACTAACTCACATGGCTAACCTCTGATTGCTTACATAAAATTGTTTGATTCGACTCATATATTTTTAATTTTCGATTTAGCCCTTTGCTGATTCAGGCCGTTAAAGAAATCATCCTTTCTTTTTTACATAAACATTTAAAAATGATGTTTTGCTGGTATATCTCGAAATTTGCTACTGCTAGAGAGAGAACAGAGTAAATATATATATATATATATATATATATATATATGTACATAGATTTCAAAACTCACATTGATGTTGTTTATAGCACTCATTTACTACGATTAGCAAAGGTTTGAAGGAATTTTTGTGAAATTTTGTCATATGAGCAACCTCAATTGCTCCTTTTTCTAAAGAAGAAGTCCATCATACTGGCACTGTGTGTACTAAGCAGATTCCCCACTGCCAATAAGAATGGTTATGTACACTTCTTCCATCAGGCTCATAATAAAGGAGATATTTTGAATTTTTGACTTTTCCCCCTTCTAAACCCCTCCCTTCTCATTGGTCCAATTTCAGCTGTTAATGAACTTCATTTTTAGCTTTACATAAAATGTTTAAATACAAATTACGTAACAGACATATATGTATAAATATACTCCTAAGAAGGATCCATGGACTTTTGAAGACATTTTTTTTTTAAATTGTGTCAAGCGTACAACCGCAATAGCTGATTTTTCTTACTAATGCTAAAAATGTGCAGATAAATACAAATAAAAACAACAATGCATATTCACACTCATTTAAACATGAGTGTCTTGTATCTGCTAAAAAAGGAATAAAATAATCAATAAAGATAAAAAATTAATTCTCTTTTTAAAAAATATTTATTTCATTTGTTAATATATTGAAATTTAAATAGAATGAAAGGAAACATTTGTCAACTTACACTTTAAACGGAAGCTTAGGATCAGAAGTTAAGGTGATTTTGAAAGTAACTTTAGCACTGAAACAGAAACAAATTGAATTAAAATCTGAACGTGGATAGACGATTGATACATAAGGAAAATGAAAGCCTTAGGCTCGACAGCCCATGAAGTGCCAAGGTCTGCCACTCAGTTTTGATGATAGGCAATGTGGTTGGGCTTGACACATCCTCGGAGACATATGGTGTATTATATACCAAAGATCGCTACTTTTTTATTCAAGTAGCTATTTAATTGTCTCATAATGGTGAATGGGGATGAGAGAACAGGCATAAACTCAAAGCCGATCTCCGGGATCGAGCCTAATACCTCCAGTACGGCAACGCTAAGCTACGCTAGACTACCAATATTCAACCTTTTGTTCAATAACATAAGTCAGTTTTTGTTGGATAGGCGTACTTGCGAATTTCATGGCTAAAAAATGAAAAAGGTCATCATGCAGGCACTGCATAAACAACACAGATGTCAACCATGCTGATGATATCATTCCACATTCTATTTCTATTTATCCCTTAATAAGAAGACTATAAAAACAGGAATTTGAATTTAATCTGGACATAAAATTTTTATTGGTACTGCTGCTTTAAGCCAAAATAACAAGAGTAAAAATGAGGGGAAAGGGGAGGAGGAACTGAAGGCTAAAAACAAAAAATACAACTCGGGGAATATTCGAGTTAGAGGAAAAATCTACTTAACAACAATTGTTGAATTGGTTATACTCTATAACTATAAGTTTTGTTTATGCGTAACATATACATATATATATATATATATATATATATACACATATTTTTTTTTTCCTTCTTACAGTAATGCTATAAGAAGTCCGTTTATTTTTTCTGCGTGTCCCTTGCAAGTTAGCATATAACATGAGTTTGTAGTGTATTACAAATAATTTATATATAAATTATTTCGAGAGTACAGGTTATATATAAACAATTAACAATAATAATGTAAAATAAAAATAAAACATAAAAAGAGAAGATTATTAGTCTTGAAAAAAAGTAAAGAAAAATAAAAGAATTATTGAGTATAATGTATATATACATTATTGAATTAATGAGTATATGTGTGTGTGTATATATATATATATATCTGGGTACTGCAGTTTGTATGCTTTAATAAACATCAATCATTCTTGGCATATGCTAATGCACAACGGTATAATGTATAAACAAGAGTATGTTTTATTCGAATTTGTCTAAACTGTTAGGCAATTGAGTGTGAAAATAATTTCAGCTAGATGGCATTAAATATATTAGGTGCAAACTAAAAACAATATGTTTTACAAAACAGTTTTCAATTACCCATTAGAAAAAAAAAAAAAAAACATTCTAGTAAAATCATTTCAATTAGAGGAACCTTTTTTCCAGTGCGAGGAACAACTGGTTAAGAGATTTCAAAGGATTCTACATAAAGCCTTTATGTCTACCCCTTATAAATACTAGATTATACTTTTCCAATATAATAATTCATAGCTTTCGTCATTATTACAGATCTTTAAAAATTACATTAAATTTCACAGCCTTTACTAATGTATATTAAAAGAGAAAAATTAAACTAAAATATATTATAGGACTAAATAAAGGCAATAGACTGAATATGTAGAACACAAACTAAGGATTTTCCATTACCCTGGCCCTGGAAATCTTCTTAAAAAGAATATGTAGATAAATTAATTGTGCAGAGCAAATTCTTTTGTGATAACACTCTGTTAACCATTTATGTGGAGACATATGGGCAACTTAACATAGGGAATAACAAGCAATTAAACTTACTCTGAAGCCATATCTTCGTTAAATAAGTACTTCTGAAAATGATTCTTGAGCAGGTAGGTAAATATCAAAAATATTTAAGAAAACAGTGGACTGCAATCCAAGAAACTACACATTCAACGAAAGGAGAGTTGTCTTTAAAACCTCACGTAACCTTTCAGTCATCCCCTCCACCTAAGCTGCCAACGAAGAAGGAAATTGTCATACTCAAAACATGCCAAAGAATAAATCCTGAAATAGATTTCATGACATCATAGAAATCCTTTTATATTTTACTGGAACTTCATTTATTCCCTATTCAACAGAATTTTACGTATGCATACATAAAACCGTTAATTTCAGGTTTTTAGCAGATTTCTCTTATGGGAAATCAACTATTGAGGTCGTACTCACGAGGCAATTTTCGAAATTTTTCCTCTTATGTCCATCGATCCTACCTAGTAGATGACGAAAATGAGGTCCTTTCAAAACTCTCTCTCTCTCTCTATATATATATATATAGAGAGAGAGAGAGAGAGAGAGAGAGAGAGAGATCTATATATTTGTCTGTTACCTGTATAGCGGTCGCAATTTTTGTTTGATCGTTACCAAACTCGATATTTAGTCGTTTTATGCAAAAAGAAAGATCAAGTTCGTTAACGGCTGAAATCGGACCCGAGAGAGGGTGGGTTTAAAGGGAGAGACAATTAGAAATATCTCCGTTACTAAAAGTCGGATCGAAAAAGTGTATAGAATGAATCATATTGAAAATTACATTTACTATAAATATTTTTACATTTATTCTCTATCATGAATACTAACCGAGATATTTTCTTTTTAGCAGATTTCCCTTAAGGGAAATCAGCTATTGAGGTTGTACTCATGACGGAATTTTCGACATTTTTCTTCAAATGTCCATCGATCCTACCTAGTAGATGACGAAAATGAGGTCCGTTCAAAACTGTATATATATCTATATATATATATATATATATATATATATATATATATATATATATATATATATATTTGTCTGTTACCGCTCTAGCGGTCGCAATTTTTGTTTGATCCTTACCAAACTTCATATTTAAGCGTTTTATGTAAAAAGAAAGATCAAGTTCGTTAACGGCTGAAATCGGACCAGTGGGAGGGGGGGTTTAGAGGGGAGGATTTTCGAAAATTCGAAATATCTCCATTACTATACGTCGGATCAAAAGATTGTATAGAACCAATCTTATTGCAAATTAAATTTACTATAAATATTGTTCTATACATTAATTCTCTATCTTGAATATTAACCGAGATATTTGCATTTGTATTCTGTGTGTGGTCACCAATAGGCTATGTTCGAACTTTCCGACGAGAGCTCTGGCGGCCGTTTCCATAACTATCGTCCCTCGTGAATAGGTTTAGAGGTTAGGTTAACTGTTTTTTGGGCTAGAAACTACTGGGTTATTACGCCCTAAATAATGTTTTTTAGGTTTAGGTTTCATACTACTACAGTTGTTATTAGGCAGATTTCTCTATTGTAAAACTTCACGTGGGAAATCTGCTTAGTTTACGCAGCCCCTGCGTGACGGACTTTTTCAGTTTTCAGCCTTCAGTAAACCCCCACTTCTACTCGTGTTACATAAACAATACTCTGTTATATAATAAATCACATTATTCGAAGCTTAAATACCAAACATTGTTTCCAGAGGCCTTTATTATACGAGATACATACGAATATGTTCTTGAGCCCCCCCCCCGCCTTAAATTCTTGGACTACTAAAATTTGATTGATTGAAATAAAAACTATTCTGTTCCTTTATAAATTATAGTACTAGGTAAAGTACGTAGTTATCAATAAAATGCATGTTATACTCTGATATGTTTCAGTTATTGTTTTTCTATCTGCTGACCTGATGGCAGACTTGTTTGTTTACATTTGAGACACTTCCCGTCGATAGGGGAAGATTTCTTATTACCGTTTGTATTTATTCACACAATGAGATATATGTGCAAATACGTTCTGTTGACCCCCCCCCCCTTCTGTTGTTCTTCGATTACTAAAATTTGAGTGGTTGAGTTAAAAATAATTCTGACTCATTGAAAATTACAGCACTAGCTATAGTAAATAGGCTTTCAATAAAAGTAATATGTTATATTCAGATATAGTTCATTAATTGTTTTTAGCAGATTTCCCTTAAGGGGAATGAGGTATTGAGGTCGTACTCATGACGCTATTTTCGAAACATTTCTTCAAATGTCCATCGATCCTACCCAGGAGATGACGAAAATGAGGTCCGTTCAAAATTATATATATATATATATATATATATATATATATATATATGTGTGTGTGTGTGTGTGTGTGTGTGTCTGTTAACGCTCTAGCGGTCGCAATTTTTGTTTGATCGTTACCAAACTCGGAATTTAATCGTTTTATGTAAAAAGGAAGATCAAGTTCGTTAATGGCTGAAATCGGACCAGTGGGAGGGGGGGGGTTTAGAGGGGGAGTTTTGTAAATTCAAAATATCTCTGTTATTATGCGTCGGATCCTAAAAGTATATGGAATTAATCTTATAGCAAATTAAATTTACTATAAATATTGCTATATACATTTATTCTCTATCTTGAATATTAACCGAGATATTTGCATTTTTATGAAGTCTGTGGTCGGGTATAGTTCGGCCATTTCCGTCATTGTTCGGCTCAGGTAGGCTTTTTCTAGGTCGGCCATTTCCGTCATTGCTCGGCTCAGGTGGGAGGCTTCTTCTAACCTTACCTTCCTTACTTTGTGAGATTTATGCAAATACGTTCTGTTCATCCGCCCCAACCCTTTCTTTAGTTCTTGGACTAGGTACTAAAATTTGAGTTATTAAAATATAAATTATTCTTACAATTCAGAAGCCGTTTCAGTTGGAAATTTATTTTAATTAACTGAAAGATTTCTCATTACCGTTTGTATTTAATCACGGTGGTATTGTGTTACCAGTAGGCAGATTTCTCTATTGTAAAACTTCACGTGGGAAATCTGCTTAGTTTACGCAGCCCCTGCGTGACAGACTTTTATTTCCGGTCTAGAATATTTCTATTTATCTGTTAAGCTCTCATAGGTTGGTTGGCCTGTTTGTTTACAATTCAAGACGCTTTCCGTTATGAGTTTATTAGAATTAACTGAATGATTTCTCATTACCGTTTGTATTTATCCACTTAATATTCACAGTAGCGTGTTTGTTACTAGTATGTATATTTATCTATTGTAAAACTTAACTTGGGAAATCTGCTTAGTTTATGCAGTCACTGGTGACAGACTTATTTTTAAATATTCTTAATTAACCATTAATAAGTGGCTCTCCTTTTTATTAGACTATTCGCTACTTTCATTTTTAGCAGATTTCCCTTAAGGGAAATCAGCTATTGAGGTTGCACTCATGACGGAATTTTCGAAATTTTTCTTCAAATGTCCATCGATCCTACCTAGTAGATGACGAAAATGAAGTCCATTAAAACTGTATATATATATATATATATATATATATATTTGTCTGTTACCGCTCTAGCGGTCGCAATTTTGTTTGATCGTTACCAAACGCGATATTTAGGCGTTTTATGTAAAAAGAAAGATTAAGTTCGTTATTGGCTGAAATCGGACTATTGGGAGTTGGAGTATAGAGGGGAGGATTTTCTAAAAATTTGAAATATTTCCGTTACTATACGTCGGATCGAAAATTTGTATAGAATCAATCTTATTGCAAAATGGACTATAAATATTGTTATATACATTTATTCTCTATCTTGAATATTAACCGAGATATTTGCATTTTTATGAAATCGGGGCGGATAACGGATGAGAGTGAGTTTCCCGCCAAAAGCTAAGTCGGCCGTTTTCTTAACTGTTCGGCTCTCATGAAATTTCTCTATTGTATAACTTCACGTGGGAAATCTGCTTAGTTTACGCAGCCCCTGCGTGACGGACTTTTTTGTTTTATCATATATATTTATTTTACCAAGGATGATATTTAGATGCATGCTCCACTAATGAGGATGACAAAATCTGGATGTAGGTTTCAGAAAAAATGTACAAGCATTTCTGCAACAAAATAAAAAATGTATTTTTTACATGTACAAAAAATGTCATACTAAATACAAATTAATTATATTAATCTTGTTACAATTTAAGTTATGGACATATTTATACTGAAAATATTACCACAACAAATTTAAAGTTTTAATGTATAGTCTAATGTGAAATTACAGACAATTTATAACTGTTGTATCATAGTCATATTTATAATGCTATACTGAAAATTATATGAAAAGCCTAACAAAAAATCTGAGACTATTTAGACTAACATGATACTACAGCAAATATAAGTTTTAATGTATAATCTATAGTGAAATTACAGATAATTTATAATTTTTATAGCAGTAACATTTCTAAAATTATGTAAAGCTATATTCATAAATATATTATCTTAAAGTTAACTGGCTTTATTAAATTACAGATGTACCTCAGTCATGTTTTCTACAAAAAAAAGCATTATGTGAAATTGTAATTTATTTTTTTTTTTTTTTTACAATAGGTTGTATAGGAATAAAAATGATGTAGCATAAAAGCTTTAAACAAATATTATGAGATAAAATTTTAAAGATAAAAACATTAGTTGAGTATACATTTAAGAGAATGACAAAAATTGTTCCTCTCATTCATGAGTGCTTAATTGTCTAAAATTCAAGAGAGTCAAATTTCCTCTTTGCACATTAGATATACTGTTTTGTAAAAATAATATTGATTTGTACATTGTTAAAGAACATGTTTGAATTGTAATATTCAATATTTCATTCTTTCACTTCCCGTTGTTGAGTTTTCAGTAATTTTATCAATTTATTCGTTACATTCTTATGCTTATTAATTAGAGCTAATTGCAATAATGTGTTTCCCCCATCATCATGTGTGTTTGTAATAGCTAGTAACTCATCACGATCTACTGCTCTCAGCTTGCTAATAATACCTTCAACACTGCCATTTTTGATGTCTCTGAACAACTCTTCTACCAATTTCAGTAATTTAATAACTTCCTTGTCCTTTGTTATATCGATAGGAGTTTTAGCTTCATTGTTCTTAATTGATAAACTGCCCCATGTTTTAATAAAGACTTAAGGATCTCTGTAGAGCCAAGTTTAGCAGCGACATGGAGTGATGTATTGCCACTAGAAGTAGTTTTGGCATTAACAAAATCGTGCAATTTGGCACAAGTGATATGCTGTAGGAGGGCATCGACAATATCTCTGTAACCTTTCGAACTAGCAGTATGCAAAGGTGTGTTGCCTTTATTAGTTGTTTGACTAACATCTGCTCGATATTTTAGCAAGAGTATCGTCTTTCATAAGCGGCATGATGCAAAGGGGTTCGTACATCATTGTCTTTACAATTGGCAACAATTCCATCTTCTAATAGATTCTGAACTGCCTGTGCATCGCCCTTGCTTGTGGCAAAAATGATATCTAGAACAGGCTGGCGAACGTCTGGTTTTTGGAAACCAGGAAGTTTAAATTTTGAATTCATCACCTCCATGTTTTGTGACATATTTAAAACACACGGATGACTTGACCCAAAGACTGCTTTAAATTGATCGAAGCACTCTCCATAAGCCTTAAGTGCACTATTATATTTGGTTTGCCCAAAAAATATACTTCCAATATTGTACTGAGTAATCAAGATATCTGGGTGATTTTTAGGTAAAGTTTTTATCTGGATATCTAAAACCTCTTGGAAAGTTTTAAGGGCTTCATGATGATTATTTTGCTTGTCGTGTAAAGCAGCAATGTTACTTAATGTGTTCAAGGTGTCAGCGTGATTATCGCCAAACATTTTTTTCTTCTTGTCAAGAACTTCCTTGTAGATTTTAAGAGATTCTTCATATTTACCTTGGTTAGATAATACCAATGCAATATTATTTTGAGTGCACAAAGTTACGTGATGAAGTGGACCCAATGTTTCATTGCTCTTTTCAAAAACAGCTCTATTAATATTTAACGCTTCTTCATATTTTCCTTGTTCATTTAAAACTAGTGCTAAATGAAAATGAGTATTTAATACTTCCGAATGATCTGGCCCAAGGAGTTCCTTTTGCTTCTCATAGACCTCTTGAAAGAGATTAAAAGCTTCCTTGTTTTTCCCTTGTCTATGCAGCACTAAAGCAATTGTACTCATTGTACTTAGAGTATCTTTGTCATTTACACTGAGCATTTGTTTTTGTTTCTGAAAAATTTCTTCCAACATGTTTAAAGATTCTTGGTAAGATCCTTGTTTATAAAGTGTGGTTGCGATATGCGTCTGAATATCTAAAGTGCTAGGATGATCTGGCCCTAGTATTTCTCTCCCTCTTTCAAATGCACCTTTGAAAATTCTTAAGGCTTTTTGGTAACTGCCTAGGCTCAAAAGCGATAAACCTGTATCAATCAGCTCAGTATTCAGCTCATTTTGAAATAACTGTTTTAAGTTATGAATTTTTGAAAAATTATTCTGTTTTGCAGCTGCTATTAAGGTTTTGTTCTCTCTATTGCGAGTATTCATTATAGCTTTTATGGTATCAGTATCCTTTATATCAATCAGGTCTCTAAGAACTTCAACATTATTTTTTTTAACTTTTTCAAATGATTCACTGATTAATTGAAATATATTTACTATATCTCTGTTTGTTGCTACGTTTGCTGGTGTTTTACCGCTGTCAGTAGCAGCATTATACATTGCACCATGGGACAATAGAGCTTTCACAACTTTTAAATGTGAGAATTTAGCTGCATAATGTAAAGGAGTAGAGCCATTTTTACCAACTGCATTGGGATTGGCTTTATTCCGTAACAGAATGTCCACAACTCCTTCATAGCCCTTCCATGCGGCATAATGCAATGGTGTTACACCATCTGCATTTTTTGCATTGACAAAGGCTCCATTACCAATAGCTAACTCAACCATTGATTTTTTATTAGATAGTACAGACTCAAATAATATTCTAGTAGAGTCGAATAATTTGGAAACACTTACATCGTTAGTTACATCTGAAGGACTTCTGTAAAGCTTATCAACAGCATTATAAATTGCACCATTTTTTAATAGAAGTTCAATAACTTCTTTGTTACCAAAGCAAGAGGCAATATGTAGTGTTGTTATTCCATCTTTGTCTTTGGCATTAATGTCAGCACCTTGAGCTATCAAGTATTTCACAACTATTGGTTTCATTGCAGCATAGTGTAGTAATGTCTGGTTATTCATTCCACGCTCATTGACACTTAACCCTTTACTAAGGAAAAACTCTACAGTGTCTTTAAAACCTTCTCTGGCTGCAATATGGATAGGCAATGCTCCAGATCCGATTTTGGCCCTCATATTACATCCTTTATCTACTAAGTATCTCACCATTTCTAAGTTATTTTCCTGTGAAGCAATATGCAGTTTGGTCCAACCATCATTACCTTTAGCATTCATATAGACTTTTTCTTTCTCCAAGAGCATTTTAACCACTTGTAAATGGCCATGACTGACTGCCAATTCTAAAGCTGTTCTATTCTGATTGTCTTTAACGTGAACTTTTGCTCCATTTTTCAATAATATGTCAATAACATTAGCATGACCATTTACTGCAGCAATGTGTATTGGAGCACCCTCAACATTTGCACAGTTCAAATTAGCTCTGTTTGCGATCAAAATTTCAACGATTTCTGCATGACCTTCCTGAGCTGCTGAAAATAATGGTGTTGTGTTACTAATATTCATAGCATCCACAATGGCTCCTCTACTAATCAGAGAGTTGACTATTCCTTTATGACCTGCATTAGCAGCGAAATGCAACACTGTATTACCGTCTTCAAGTTTTGTATTAACAGGAGCATTATTTTTTAGTAATAACTCTACAATATCTCTATAGCCAGCAAACACTGCTACTGACAAAGCCTTAACTTCTTCAGTAACACTTGCACTGTTTTCTACAAGAATTTCAATTATCTCTTTATGATTAAACCTAACAGCACAAAACAAGGGTGTAACACCGTCAAATTTCGTATTTACATTGGCTCCACATTTGATCAAAATCTGAACAATGTCTTTAAGTCCACCTTGTACAGCTAAGTGTAATGACGGTACGTTATCTATACCACACCCTGCATTAACACTGGCACCATTTTCAATCAAAAGGTTGACAATGTCTTTGCAGCCTCCTCCTATAGCTGCAGATAAAGGTGCAAGACCATCATTAGTTCTCATATTCACTTTGGCTTTACTTTCAATCAGAAATGCAGCAGCGTCATAATGCCCACGAAATGCAGCTCCATATAATGGTGTCATGCCATCATTTTTTCTAGCGTCAATTTCAGCTTTATTTTTTATCAAAAGTTCAATAACGCGTTTGTGGCCCGACAATGCAGCCAAATGCAATGGCGTACTTCCCATTACATCTCGAGCATCAACATCTGCCTTATTTGTTAATAAGAGATCAACAATATCTCTATGACCTCCAACAGCTGCTAAATGTAATGGTGTCAGATTTTTATAGCCCGTAACATTGATTTCTGCTTCATTTTTTATTAAAATCTGAACAACATTTTTATGGCCGCTCTCTGCTGCACAATGTAATGGCATAACATTCATTTTAGATTTAGCATGAATATTAGCTCCATGTTCAATGAGGTGAGCAACTATTTTCGAGTGGCCACTTTGTGCTGCGAAATGTAATGGAGTAAAACCATACACAGTTGCAATATGAACATCTGCGTTATATTTTAATAAAGTTTTAACAATTTTTTCATGTCCATGCTTTGATGCAAAGTGCAAGGGTGTATTGTTAAAGGTTTCCCCCACAGCATTGATGTCAGCTCCATGTTTCAATAAAAGATTAACTACCTTTTCATTACCACCTTCTGCTCCATAGTGCAACGGTGTACAACCATTTAAGGCTCTAGCATTAACATCGGCTCCTTTGAGAATCAAAGCATTAACTATTTCTGGATAGCCGTTCACAGCTGCTAAATGCATAGGAACTACACCTTCATCGTTTCTCGCATTGACATTAGCCTTATTTCTCAGCAAAAAATGAACAAGAGCCAAATGGCCCCATAAAGTGGCTAAATGTAAACAAGTATAACCACTTATAAACTCATTGATATCAACATTTCTTTCTTTTCCCATCAAAATCTTAGCAACATCAATATGATTATTTTTTATCGCATGGTGTAACGGTAAGTAATAAGATTTATCTCTGATATTAGAGTTAGAATTATTTCTAAGTAGAGTTTCAACTGTATCTTTGTGACCATTTTTAGCAGCAAGATGAAGTGGTGTTTTGCCGCTATAATCTACATCATCAACATCTACACCTATTTCTCTTATGAAAAATTCGACAATATTTGTCCTTCCATATGCTGCAGCCAAATGAATCGGGCTTTGACCATTCACATCTTTAACAACAACACTCAATTGTTGGTCGAGGAGAAATTTTATAATCTCAAGACTAAGTCCTTGAGCAGCAAAATGCAATGCAGTCGATAAGCTAACACTTCTGGCATTTATATCTGCACCTTTTCGGAGACAACTTTTCAAGTCCTCAAGATTTCCTTCTTTCAATGCAGAAAACATATTTTCCTTAATTGCAATGGTGGTAAGATTTCGATCATATTTGTTCCTCAGTTTGGAAGGATCATCCCTTACTAATTTTCCTATTTTTTTATTACTTTTCAGTACATTATCAGAAGCAAGCTTTTCAGCATTCGAAAAAACTGCTATTGAGGGATCCGATAACAATTCATCCACTAATGTATTATCGTGGGCTAAGTGGTTGCGCAAACTTTTACCAGTCAATAAAGGAGAATTGTCGTCTAAAAAATGTATATTGTTTTCAAGATATTTTTCTGATCTACCCAAGAGTGACATTATGTCTAGAACAAGCATTTCTACTGCTGCTTGCAACTGTTTGTTCCTCTTGTAGGAGGGAAGTTTCCCATCCGACTTCTCACCCAAAGCATTATTCCTAAAAATGCTTTTCAATTCTGACAGCTTAAGAGCAAGCTGGTTATCATATTTTTCTTCTGTAATATTGTAAGCCTTCCTTTGTTTATAAGTAGGAATAAACATACCTTTTTCATTCAGCTTTTCTCTCAGATCTTCAACCCATTTAATATTACTAGTTTCAGACTCAACAATACAAAAAATCTCACAAGTCAATCTATTCAACTCTTCAAGTTTGTCAGAATTACTCAAATTAGTCATTTCTTTGTCAAGTTTTACCTTCATCCGTATTCTTGACAAAGCACTGCGAGTTATTTTCCATGAAAGCTCAACAATATCTTTCAGATTGTGAGCATCCATTTGGGAAGTAGCATTACTGAGTATTTTATTCAAGAAATGCTTCATTCCTCTAATAAAATTCTGGTCAATTTTGTTTTCATTAAAACAAGTTCCTAACATCTGTAATAGTATACATGTTGAACTATAATCAGTTATGTTATTTTCTGATTTTGTTTTTACAAAGTTGATTATGCTATAAATTTTATTAAATAGCTCCTTTTCATAGACCGTTTCATCAGTAATATTCTCCCTTAATCTTTTTATAAGTTTTTCAATTTTATCGTATTCCATGATGTTGAAATTATTCATTGCCCTTTTATCCAAATTGACTGAAGACAATATTTCACAAACTTCTTTTATTTCATTATAGCTTTCACTGTCAATGATCTTCTTTAAGAGCAATCTAATTATTTTATTCTTTTTTTTGTAAAGGATATCAGTAATGACATTATTAATTTTTTTGGTGTCCTTTTGAACACCAATGAAAAATTTGACATCTGCATTCTCCTCGATCTCTGTTCTCTTATTGAGCGAGCATGCATGCGATAGGGAATTGCGTAAATCTATAACAACCTGCCTCGTGTTCTTTGGGAGCGATAGTAGAAGAAGCTCGCATGTATTGTTCGATAACTTTGGGGACTCGAGAGTATTTTTGCAATATTCTCCAATAACCTGCAAAGCCCTTGTAATAATAAGTTGCCCTTCCCTTTGACTAGCATCAGCCGATAATGCCAGATTTATATAACTGCTTATTTTCTCTAAAGAATGGAGATCATTAATCTGATGATAATCGGAGTACAATGCTTCAAACTGAGGACAGTCCCTGGTAATCCTTGTAACAACTTTCTCACGTTTTAAATTTGAGAAATCGGTAAATTTACGGCTGTCCCAACCTTTTATTGTATCTTTTTCTTCTGCGAGTTTCTTTGAAAAATTTTCCAAGTGTTGAAGTATCTTATTTTTATTCAATGTGGCTTTGTAGAAAAGATTAATTTCTTGTTGTTTTATGTGTGAAGAAACAAAACTGACTAAACAAAATTCAATCTCTTCCCAAGGCAACCGATCATAGGTAGACTTCAACTGGCGTTTCAAAATGTGAATATTTTGCGCAATACATTTTGCTATGAATAAAAATTTTTCATCGACTAATTCTGTGTTTGTGTACTCTTCCTTTAATAAGCTAATATTTTGAAGGACTAATTCAATCCGTTCAGCAATATTATTGAAATCAAAATTCTTGTCATGATTTTTATTAAAAGAATTAGAAAAAAACCGGAGGTTTATCAAATTATTTTCGACAAACACTTCCATTTCTTCTGACAGTGGGACATTCTGAAGCTTTAACTGCTCATACGCTTGTGAAAGTATTTCGTCTAACTCCACTGAATGAACAGAAAAATAATTATTAGGCCACTTGTTAATGAGCACATCAAGAAGTTGGCAATTGCTTGAATGCACTGCATAATAAAAGGCATTATGACCCACTTGGTCTTCATCTTGGGGTAATAAAGTAGCTCCAATCAGGGTTACGTACAACTTGCTCAGAATTTTGCTCTCATTGCTAAAGAGGTATTCCAGAATTTTTAACCTGTTATGTTTACAAGCTAAGATAACTAAATTAGTAGTTTTAATGGGATTTTTAGAGTCATCATAATAGTTCCTCAACGTTGCTTTATCTTCTGAAACACTTAAGTAATCAATGAAGGTACTTAATTGTCTCAAGCTGTCAATATCGCTTAGGGATATTGCATCTTTGAGTTTGGTTAATATAAGAAGGTAAAGTCGTTTTGATCTTGATTTCTTCGCACGGAACTCTTCATATTCCCTAACAAACTCTTCCTTTGTTGAATAAGGACGAGAAAGAAACTGTTCCTCCTCTTGAAAAGACGTAGTCATTATATCTCTCTGAAATATATACATACTCCAAATTAGAATATAAAATCAAGATTACAAAAAATAATACTTAAAAACACTAAAAATAAATCAGTTTTTTGGTAGGTAATACTAAAATAAGTACTAATTTGTGTGAAATTTCAAAACTAAACCAGTTTAAAAGTGAATAAGACACACAACACTTTAATAAAATGTATTGCCCTTTGCTGATGAGTTGATTAATAATGAACATGGTCTGCGACTAAAAAACTGCAAAGAATACTCGTATTGTAAAATTTTCTTATAGATTTTGACCTCCCCAAAACAGGAAAAATATTTAAATAATTCTATCACATAGGTTTTTATTTGTTTCACAGTATTTGTGTTCATTAGTAATAAAAATATGTGTGTGTGTTTTTAAATTTAATTGATAAAAAAAACTTAAATTTACAATGTTAACCATTATTTGTACAGTACAGTAGATTTTGTGTTAAGAAGTTCTGAGATTGTGTTCATTCACATTGAAAAATGTTATCAATACAACTATGGTAACAGCAGAAAAAGTTTTGTTGCCCCCTCTCTATATCAAATTGGGGCTGCTGAGCAATTTGTAAAACCACTGCAAAAGGATAGGGACTGTTAAATATCTATGTACAAAATTCCCGAAGCTGTCAGAACCAAAAGGTTAACTAATTTTTTATACATATATATATGTATGTATATAAACTCTTGTTTGAAAAACAGTATAATGAACAAAAACTAAATTATTTTAAATATTACCCACTAAGCCAAATACAGTGGCTGTTTTAATTTAATCATTTAAACTTCTTTTAATCATTATATTGTGCTTTAAAAAAGTATATATTCACATTAAAATGTTAAAGTTTTCGAAAACATTAACAAACTCAATATTTAATCGTTTCACATAAAAAGAAAGATCATGTTCGTCAATGGCTGAAACCGGGTAGTGGTAGGGTTTTTTTCTTCGAAAATTTGAAATATCTCTGCTAATTCTAAAATTGTATAGAATCACTCTTATTGCAAATTAAATATACTATAAATATTGTTATGTACATTTATTCTCTATCTTGAATATTAACCAAGATATTTTCAACCTTCAGACAACCCCCACACTCCTACATATTAATAATAAGCTGTTATATCATGAACCACTTCATTACAAAGTTAAATACCAAATATTGTTTTCATTGAACTTCTACTTTGTGAGGTATGTATATGCAAATTCGTTCTATCGATTCCCCCCTGTCTTCTTTCATTCTTGGACTACTATAATTTGAGTGATTGTGATAAAAATTATTCTGATTCACTATGAATTACAGTACTAGATATAGTAAATATTTTTCAATAAAATTAAT
Source organism: Riptortus pedestris (assembly GCA_019009955.1). Taxonomy (NCBI): domain Eukaryota; kingdom Metazoa; phylum Arthropoda; class Insecta; order Hemiptera; family Alydidae; genus Riptortus; species Riptortus pedestris. The sequence continues at coordinate 183,867,115 of CM032229.1, read as the reverse complement.
GTCATATTCAGATATATTTCAGTAATTGTTTTTTTTTTTTTTCCGGTGAGGAATATTTCTATTTATCTGTTCAGCTCTGAGCGGATGGCAGACCTGTTTGTTTACAATTCAAACACTTTCCGTCGAGAGGTTATTAAAATTGACTGAAAGATTTCTCATTACCATTTGTATTTATTCACTTAAAATTCACGGTGGTATTAAGTATTACCAGTATGTAGATGTATCTATTGTAAAACTTCACGTAGAAAATTTGCTTATTTTACGCAGCGCCTGTGTGGTGGACTTTAATTAAGCAGGTTTGTGTAACTATTGGTGTATTCCTATTACAGCAGGAAAAATTATTTAATTTAACAAATTTATAATTATGAATTTAAAATCAGATTGGAAAATATTTGTGATATTAAATATTAGCTATTATTTCTCCCTATCTGCTATACGATGTTCCTATCCTGCACAGCAGATCCAGAGAATGTAACTTTATGTAAATCAATGCATTTAATACAAACTACAACTGTGTTTTTAGCAAATTTCCCTTAAGGGAAATCAGCTATTGAGGTCGTACTCATGACGCGATTTTCGAAAAATTTCTTCAAATGTCCATCGATCCTACCCAGGAGATGACGAAAATGAGGTCCGTTCAAAACTATATATATATATATATATATATATATATATATATATTTATATATATATATATATATATATTTATATATTTGTCTGTTAACACTCTAGCGGTCGCAATTTTTGTTTAATCGTTACCAAACTGGGTATTTAAGTGTTTTATGTAAAAAGGAAGATCAAGTTCGTTAACTGCTGAAATCGGACCAGTGGGAGGGGGGGGAGGAATTTCTAGTCTTTAATTAAAAAGGCTGTGGTCGGGTATTGTTCAGATTAGTTCGGCCGTTTTCGTAACTTCTCGGCTCAGGTGGAAGCTTCTTCTAACCTTACCTGTCGTTTCTAACCTTACCTTACCTTCGTTACTTTGTGTGGTTTATGCAAATACGGTCTGTTCATCCCCCCCCCTTCTTTAGTTCTTGTACTACTAAAATTTGAGTTATTAAAATATAAATTATTTTTACAATTCAGAAGCTGTTTCAGTTGGGAATTTATTAAAATTAACTGAAAGATTTATTATTACTGTTTGTATTTATTCAAGGTGGGCTTGTATTACCAGTATGCAATTTCTCTATTGTAAAACTTCATGTGGGAAATCTGCTTAGTTTACGCAGCCCCTGCGTGACGGACTTTTTTTATTTGAATAGCATGCTTTGTTTTCATATAATGCTTGACTTTTAATTAGTTTGTCTAAAAAGTCGGACAAGTTTTTATCATTTATAAAGCTTGTTGCAATTTAATAAATTTGTATATCAATAAATTAAAAAATGTATCCTATATATATTAAGATTGTTAACAAAATTATTTTACTGTTTATAATTAAATTGATAGACTCTAAAATATGTATTCATAGAATTTGACCTGATTTCATAACTAACATATTATAAAAGTATAAATGTTATTGAATTATATGTAAAGAACTTAATTGACATAATTACAAAAATACTATAACTAATATACGCACTAAACACTTTCAATTGCACTTGCAACAAGCAAAATTAGCAACTAAAATGACTACTACTGGCATAGCTACATCAACACTGACAGGCCTCAACAAGATTGCACAAATCAAAATAGTCAAGACAGACAAGAACACTGGTTACGAACTGACAACAAACTATTAGAAATAAAAAGCCATTTTACAGGATGGTCAAGGAGACAATACGTAGATCCAAAAAGAGACTAAGTTGTCCTCACAAGACTATGTATTGGACACACGTACCTAACAAATTCATACATGATAAACAAAAAAAATCCGTCACGCAGGGACTGCGTTAACTAAGCAGATTTCCCAAGTGTGCCACGTATTCGCATTTATCTCAAAACTAAATAGTTCAATGAGACCAATATTTGGTATTAAAGTTTCAAATAAAGTGCTTCATAACATAATAGAATATTGAAAATATGAGATGAGTAGGAGTGGGGCTTTACTGAAGACAGAAAACTAAAAAATGCAAATATCCTCAGTAAATAATCAAGATAGTGAAAAAATGTACATAACAACATTACATTTGCAATAAGATTGGTTCTATACAATTTTTCAATCCGACGCATAATAACGGAGATATTAAGAATTTTCGAAATTCTCCCCCTTTAAACCCCCCCCCCTTTGGTCCGATTTCAGCCATTAACGAACTTGATCTTTCTTTTTGTATAAAACGATTTTATATCAAGTTTGGTAACGATACAACATTAATTGCGACCGCTAGAGCGGTAATAGATAATATATATATATATATATATATATACAGTTTTGAACGGACGTCGTTTTCTTCATCATCCTGGGTAGGATCGATGGACATTTGAAGAAATATTTCGAAAATCGCATCATGAGTACAACCTCAACAGCTGATTTCCCTACGTGTACTCTAAGCTAAGTCTACGTGTACTCATTACAACACTGGACTAATTATAAACATCTACTAACAGAATGCAAATTACAAAATTACTTCCACATGACTTGAACGAACACTGACTGAGAGCAGCCCACATATTGCCACAATTCTGACATATTTAAAAATGATTGGGCACTTTGACAATATCTAATTACAAATTTTAAAATTGTGTGTGTATTCATATGTGCCTATGCAACATATTTAAATGTGCCTTTTTTTATGAATAGTCGTTACTTAATTTTTCTTTAACTTATTTATTTACCATCCCTTTTTTGTTACAAATGCACACAATTTCTAATGGAACATGGACAAGCAGGACATTATTTAACAAGATTTAAAATTCAAGACAATGATATATGTACTTGAGACTCACAGACAACACAAATTTTTCTACATATACTTTATGACTGTTCAACATTTAATCAAAATAGATCAAATTTAATAATGAACATAATTTTAAAAGGAGGTAATTTGCCAGAACCACCTCATATTATATTTAACAAATATAATAAAGAACTTATAAAGTTTATCAAAAGTATAGATATGGATGTAGCAAAAATACATTAGAATGTAAAGTTGATTGTGAGGAATGGGAATAATATTTATTCAATATATTTACCTTACATAGACTCGCAAATTATTCTTCGGTTGAGTTTAATTTTAATTGAATTTATTTTTTCATTTTATTTTTAATTATCTTACTTATTTTATTATTATTATTTTTATATTATATTTGATTAGATGGTTGATTAATGTGTAATAATGTATTTAAACGTAATCATACATGTAATATGCCATGTGGCAATGGAACATGTATTCAAATAAATAACTCCTCATAGGGTTACTATGAGAAAAACATTTTTTTTAAAAATCCCTTTTTGTTCTAAGTTGTGTTAATGTTTCTTGTTTCTTTTAATGTTTTGTGTTCCGTTCCCTTAGTTCTTTATATTATATTGTGTTTCATTTTTTGTTATTTTGTTTAACTATTCTTTCCCCGTCTTTAAGAAGAGCAAAGAGCCAAGTCGCCATAGTTGTAAAGCTCTATATAATAAATAAATAAATAATTGACATAATATTCAATTTTTTTTTTATAGTTAAAAAATTACTAAGTCAATTAGAGTTTTTCAGAAAACAAATACATAGTTTCACATTAAATTGAAAACTCTGAAAGGGATAATGATAATCATGGAAATCTTTTTTTATTTTAGTTCTAAGACATGTGATCTACCTCCTAAAACTATAATATGAATGGTTATTTGACTTCTTCATTGTTTATTCCAAGTTTAAAAATAAATATTTAGAAAATTTTTGAAATTTCTATGAAATAAAAAAAATGATAAGTATAAACGAAAACTAGGACTCTCAAAATTTTGTACCTTGAGACCTAAGTGGTGTTTTTTAGCTGGTGCTAGTGGTACTCACCTATTATGTGTATGTATAATTCACCAAAATGTTATTTTGTTGATACACGGAGCCGGAATAGAGGATTATAAAGAACTAATATTGCACATGGTTTGTGAAGAACCAACAAGAGAATGTAGGTTAAGACATTGTGACAAATGCCATTCAAATAATGAACTCATTAAAATTTTAGAATTAAAATTTGAAGACTATGACGAGGAAGACGTCATTCAGTACAATCAGTCAGTGTCCACAGATAGACCAGAAATGATAGTGTTCCTGCATTATTGAAGAATTCATTGAAATGTTAGTTGAAGAATTCAACAAACTGATACCTCATTCTTACATTGGTAAATCGCAATAAACAACTTTTAAAAATTTGAAGGAAACATCTCCTGTGCCAACACAGCTATCATCTCAATGGACTTTGGTGAAAATTATTCATTCACAATACGAGAAGAAGGCCAAGGACCTCAAAGTTTTGCACTATACATCCTGCCATCATACACTGCAAGGATGCAACTGAGAAAAATCTTGTTCTACTCCTTTGCATTATGTCTGATGACCTCAAGGAGCACGGGTTAGTCATGTGTGTTTAAGTGTTGGCTTTAATATCACATGGTGGAGTTACATTCTCGTCTGGACAAATAGGAATTTATTTAGTGATGAACTCATTAAATAAAATCCTTAGTCTCACACTCGCTAGAAAAGGGTGGTAACCTGTAGATAACTCATCCCCATTAGTCTTAGTCTTAGTAGCATAAAGTGGATGTTAAACTTAAATAAAAATGATGAGCTCAAACATGTTGTAAATATGAAATCCAAAAATCTGTGATTCCATTTTGGAAAGTAAACCGCCCACACATCAAAAAAGTTCATTATTTCAGTGATAGGTGTTCTGCTCAGTACAAAAATAAGTACAATTTCATATGTCAGTGCCTACATGAGAAAGATTTCAAAATTCGGGCCCAGTGGTCATTTTTTTTTTTTTTTTTTTTTTTTTTTTAAATTTTACGTCCACTTTATGCTACTAGGCTAATCAGGATGGGTTATCTACAGGTTACCATCCTTTTCTAGCCAGGGTGGAAATAAGGAGTTTATTTAATGAGTCCGTCATTAAATAAATTTCTACTGCCCAGGGCGGGAATCGAACCCGCCATTCTAGGTCTACCATGCGAGATTAGGACCAACGCCCTAACCTGCACGGCCAACCTGAGCCCCTTTATTGGGTCATTTTTTGCTACTGGTCATGGTAAAACAGAATGTGATGGAATGGGGGAACAGTGAAACGATTAGCTCGGTAGGAAAGTTTTAAAAGACCCGTACAAAACCAAATAATATCAGTGACTGAACTGTTTGATTTTTGCCAAAACCAGAATAAAAAAATCAGTTTCTTCTTCATATCTAATGAAACAGTTGAATTAACTCCTCGCCCTGCTTTGGAAGGTCCTTTTTTTTTTCTTCTTCTTCTTCTCCACATAGTAAGCCTATGAGGAATTATTTATTTGAATACATGTTCCATTGCCACATGGCATATTACATGTATGATTATGTTTAAATACATTTTTATTTTACAAAATATATACGTTAATCAACCATCCATTCAAATATAATATTAAAATAATAATAATAATAAACTAAGTAAGATAACTACAAATGAAATATAAATAAATATAAAAAAACAAAACAAAAAAACAAATCAATTAAAGTTAAACTCAACCGATGTTTAATTTACGAGTCTATGTAAGGTAAATATATTGAAATATAATTCCCATTCCTCACAATCAACTTTACATTCTATATGTTTGCAACATCCATATCTATACTTTTGAGAAACTTTATAAATTCTTTATTATATTTGTTAAATATAATATGAGGTGGTTCTGGCAAATTACCTACTTTTAAAATTGTGTTTATTACTAAATTTGATCTATTTTGATTAAATGTTGAACAGCCATAGAGTATATAAAAAAATGTGTTGGCATATGTAAAAATGTTTGTGTTGTCTGTGAATCGCAAGTACATTTGTCACTGTCTTTAATTTTAAATCTTCCTAAATAATGTCATGTCTGTCCATGTTCCGTTAGAAATTGTGTGCATTTGTGATGGTGAGCCTTAATTGTGTTGTAGCTGTTGTGAGTTATAATTGGTATGTATTGATGTAAGCTGTAAGATTTGTTACATGTCGTCCATTCTCTGTTCCACTTATGTATTGTGTCGGTAGCTAAGTCTTTTTTAATGTATGAGAGAGAATTCTGGGATTATTTTTGTATCTTGAGCTGCTTCCTTTGCTAATGTGTCAGCTTGTTCGTTTCCAATATTTCCTGAATGGGCTTTTATCCAGTCTATAAGTATGTGTAGATTTAAATGTATAATTTCCAGAATGTTTGGAAGGTCCCTTCAAAGATGTTCAGACTCTTCCAGGGAAAAGATCATTTCACAACTTTAGGGAATATTGCTCAAATAACAAAAGAAAAAAACATCAATAGCAAAAAAAAAGGCTGACAGCCGATGTAGGAATTTTGTTAAATAATTGGAATTATACCATATGTACGTTTTCATGTAAAAATATGTAAATATTTATTTAGGCATTATGTCATTTTAACTGTATTTTAAATTAATTATACACATACCTGAGACATAGACACTTACAATACTTACAACTACTTCCAACTGACAAGGACTGATAACCCTATTTGCAAATACTGCAACAAACACCTAACGATAAAACACATACTGACAGACTGCATCCAACGAAAAAAACCTTGACATATCCTACGATACGACAGAACTATTAACTGACAGCAGTCAATATATTCCACAAATACTAACGTATCTAAAACATATAAACATTTACAAATCATATAGTATAAAATAAAATAGGTCTACACCAAACTTAAAAAGATTTAAAAGGGACAACTTTTATTATATTCATTTAGACAAAGCACGGATATGAGAAACACTCAGATATTTAAGGAATATTTTCCATAATATATAATTAAAGTACAACCAAGGTGTACATGAAGGAATAAATATAGTATTCTAACTATCCCTTTACAGAGATCTTGCCAATCACCTTCGATGTGGAACACAAACCAAATAAAATAAAATAAATTAATCTAAATAATATTTTATTACTTTTTATGTCTGACTCTGATTTTACTGTTTAATCTAAATAATATTTTATTACTTTTTATGACTGAC